>CANYBF011759194.1:0-65027 GCA_948192965.1 Dalechampia spathulata | reverse complement strand
ATCATAATACGTACCACCAGCGACACACACAAAAAAACACTCACACACTCTTCCATAAAAGTCAATATATATATATATATATATATATATATATATATATATATATATATATATGCACCTATATATGCATATATATATAAGCATAACATAATTCAAGGAGCAACTCGTTCATATTAATTCGTTTCTTGTAATGAAATTCGAGATGTTAGATGTGGATGCTTAAACAGCAGTTCAAATAACATATAGACCAAAGAATCGGACCAGACTTTGAACTCCGCAGTTAATTAATCAGACAAAGCTAAACCCCATGCATACACAAATATATTTGTATGTATGTATGTGTGTCTGGAAGACCGGAAGCAATCCTTTTAGGGTTTCAGGAAGAAAGGATCGGAGATGTCAGAATGTTTCAAAAAATCACATGAAACCCTAATCGAACATGTACGTTGGAGAAATTGTATGTATGGTTAATAATGGTTTTCACATAAACAGATGTGTCAGTAAAGATATAAACTGTAACATGGAAATGGAAATATGTCAACTTTGGGTATTATAGCTCAAACAGTTGATATTATTTATTTGAATTGTTCAGAAAAGAACAATCTTCATAATCATACATGCATATATATATAGAAAATCCAGATCTCTTCTGCTATTATCAGAAACTTGCACCAATACACAGAAAAATCCATACTATCATGATGAATTGTAGTTATCAAAAAAATAGATGCAAAATAGAGGGGGAAACATATATATATATATCATCATGATTTTGTCTTATTAAACAAAAACACACATACCAAACAAATCGAGATGTAATAATCTTGATGCCATCTTCTATCAATCTCCTTGAAGCTCAAATGATCTACTTCGTTCTTGATTTTATTGGACTTCCTTTAAAAAAGAAATACTTGCAAACTTATATAGATATGCTTGATCTAGTAAACCAATCGGACCGTGATGCTTCGATTCCCAAAAAGAGGTGGAAAAGGAGGAGAAGAGAAAAGACTTGAATTCTTTCCAAGAAGAAGAGACAAACCCTTGTTTTATTTTTATTTTTTTTTCATTCATGAGTCTAGAACTGGAAGAAATGAAAGATAGGGTTTCTTCTTCATGGGAGAAGACATGTTCTTCATCTTCTAAATTTTCCCACAGCTTTTCTTCTTCTTCTTCTTCTTCTTTCTTTTTCTGGTTCTAGTTCTTGATGATGAATCAGGTAGTTTTGGTGCGGTTGGTAGATAGCAAAAGAAGAATGAAAAGAGATGATTATGATGATGAAAGTGAGGAACTAATGATGAGAGGAAGAGGGTAGAAGACATGATGATGATTGCTTCAGGCTGTGTTTTTTCTTCCTTTTATATATAGATATATATATATATTTTTTTTTTCTCTTACGAATTAACAGAGCGAGTTAAATTCCAAAGATTTGCGTGCTCTTTCTCCTCATGAAACAATTGATGGCTTTTCTTTTAAAAAAAGAGATCTGGCTTGTTCTTCATCTTCTCCTTCCTTTTGACATGGAGATAATCATCATCATCAGCCCCACTTTCTTCACTCATCTTATAAAGCCCTTTCTATCCGCTTATACATAGGACGCTGCACTGTATATCACAGAAAAAGAAAGCTGCCCGAACCCTATTCAATCTGCACACCCTATTTAACCTTTTACCCTTTTATTTGTTCATTGATCTCGAAAAATCCTCAAATAAATTAAATTCATTATCTAAAATTATCCACTACTAATACTATAATAATATATATTAATTTTCATTAAATTTCAATTATATATTCGTTATTATTTTTGTATTAATAATTAATAATAAATTATAAATTAATAAATATAAAATCAATATATATATATATTATATTATTAATAAATTTCTAATACTACATGATAAAATTAATCTATAAAAAATCTTTATTTCAATAAAATACAATATTTAATAAAATTCAGAAAGATAGTTTTAAATTTTTATTTTTCATTTATTTTTTGGATGGTATTTTCTCCTCTTAAATTAAATATTATATTTTAGAATTTGAAATATCATCAATAATGAATTTAGTTTTTTACTCTTATTTATTATGAGGGTAGAATCAAAAAAATTGAAAATATATTCAAAATTTATAAAAGGGTACCTAAATATTTAATAAATAATTGTCAAAATTACTTTTTTATATAGTAAGATAAAAATAATATTTATTAATTTTAATTCATCCGAAAAATTAGATGAATGAAAAGACGTATGTGGAGTGAAGAAAAGGCAAATCAACGAATCAACTTCTTATTCTACCTCAAAAGAATATATATAATCATATTTTTCTTTTTGAATATTGTAAAAATTATATATTTAACGTTGTTATTTTAATAGTTAATTATTTAAATATTTTTAATTAATTGATATGATTTTATAAGCATAAATATAACAATTCAAGAAAATACATGATTTAAAGTAATTAATAATAGTAATTTTTTTAAAAAAAATTAATATTTATTAATTTTTGTAATTTAAATTTGCAAGATTTAAACTTGAAGCTTTTAGCTAAGAGATTGAAATATTTTAAATAAATCTATCAACATATTAGCATTTAGTAAACTAAAATATTATTTTAAAAAACTACTTTTATGGAATCTTTGCATGAAAAAACTATATCAAAATGATTTTGTATAATTTTTTAATATCAAAATAAAATATAATTTCTCAAATTAATTCAAACATTATTATTCGATCATTTAAAAGATTGTTACATCGATATAAATTCTTAATTTTATAATGATTTAATCATATATATTTATTTATAATTATATTATTTAGTAATTTTATCTTTAAAATTCAAGCATTAACTTAAACATTAAAATCATCATAAATATTACATTCAAGTTCATCATATTATTATAAAATTTAAGTTTTTATTATTTCGATCCGATCAGGGACAGAAATCCATAATTAAGATTTTTCTTAAACCAGTATACTTATTTATACATGAATCAATGGTGAAAGGAGAATATACCCCATGGACTAAGTGTGTTGGCATAGAAATAGATGGGTTATATTGATAAATGTGATAATGGAAACATCCCAAATTGAAGTAGACATGTTGTAGTCAAATCCTTATTAGGTGAAAATTGTCTGGTTAAGGTTGTCAGAGCAGTTTACATGTCCTAAATACTACCCATCTATTTGTTTTCTTCTCTTACAACCCAGAATTTCATCAGTACACAACATATTGATGTTAATTTCTGAAGTTTGAGTATTTAATTAGTTTAATTATCAAATTTAATTAAATTTTTTTAATATATAAATTAAAATTTATTCAGATTGAAAATATGTAAAATAAATTAAATCGAATTTCAATTTGATTGATTTGATTTAATTTTTTTTATCTTATTTCATTTAATTATATTTAATTTCTGAATAAAAAATAATTTTTTAAAATAAAAAAATTAAATATTTTTTAAATTAAAATTTTTTAAATCTACTCAAATTAAATTTATCAATTAAATTTAATTTTTCCATTTGAATAATAGATTGCTCACTCTCATCTAAATATACACTTTCATCTCTCAACTTCAAAATCTAAGTGGCACCCATATCTTAAAATTATTTAATTTCTCAAATGTTAGATTTTTTAATTATATAAAATTTAAACATGTATTTATTAATAATAATTAAATTAAATATCTTATATATTAAAATATTTGAAACTGTTAATTGCTTTTGGATAAATTAAAAGTGAAAAGTAATAATTTATAATAATGATATCAATCATGAAACATTAAATAATGATGGTAAACTAAAAAACTAAATTTTTTTTCAAATTTATATCATAGTTTTAGTATATATGATTTTTGTCTATTTATATTATAATTGATTATATATGTATGATTATTTAGTAATTCTATTGTAACTAGATTCAATTGAGATTTGACTATAGTATTGTAACTACATCTATTAAATTTCAATGATTTAATTTGAATTTAATAATTAAATTCTTTTCACATTATTCAAAAGCTTAAAAAGTATATATAATAGGAGACAACTTGATCCATAGAAAAAAGGGTAGAAATCAATACTTGTTCTTCTTCCACTAACTTTATATTTGACCATGGTGACAAAGCTACAAACTTTGATTTGGACTTATCTTTTCAAGTTTCTTTTGTGTTCTTGATTAAAGCTTTGAATGAGATTTGCCCATCTTTGCTTAGTGATGATGATGATGAAGGCTTATCATATATATTAGACCAATTACAGGGAATACAAAGGGTGCTTCTTTTTCTTGACAAAAAAGAAACATTAATTAATTAAAAATATAAAATTTAAATATATGTTTTTTTATTTTTTGAATATTAATGTTAATATATCGTGAGATTATAAAAGTTAAAATTATAAGGATGTTGCTAAATAAAATATATCGAAATAAAAATATCTAGCTTGAATAATACATATTATTCGAAGTAAATCATTGAATGAAAATAGTAAGGAATGAATAAATTATTAAAAAATTATTTAAATTAATTGTGAATTTTTAACTGTAATTATTTTTTAAACAAATTTACAAAGAATAAAAAATATATTACGAGATGAAGGAATCAAAAGGGTCATTGATAAATAAAAAATAAAAAAATATAGTATTTTGATTCTAATTATTATATATATTAAAATAATTAATATAATATGAATAAAAGAGAATGAGGGGAAAACTAGCTTTTGGATGGTGGAGATCTTCCTGATACTGATATTTATAACTTGATATATATTTGAGGCCAAACTAGGAAAGGAAAAATGGTTATACTTTGAAAGACCAGAAAAAGTAATTCTCTTTTTCGATTTGGGCCACCGGAAGATCTGACAATTGCATGCATTGAAATTTATAACTTTGGCTTCTGCTCTTGTAAACACCTTAAACGACGCCATCACTCACTCCCCGCTGACTCCATTACTTACTTTGAAAACTTATGAGATATGCATCTATCTCCCTCTCTCTTGTTGAAATTGGGTCTTTATGAAATATTTTGAGTCTATGTTCGTAAAGATGTTGCATGTATTTGAATTTTTATATCATATCAATATTTATGAGATTATAAATTATTAAATAGTTTTCGTTGATATTATGAATTTCTTTGAATCAGCATAACATCTTTATACAAAATTTAAGTTAGAAGTAATCATTCACCGTCTGAAATTGCAAGTGGTATCCAAGCAAAAAGGGTATGTAGAGAAGGCCAAAACTTGACGAGGGTGTGAAGAAAGTTGAAGAATGATTCACTCTTTAGTAAAAGAAAGACCAAAGGGTTTCTCCATTCATTCTGCAGCTAAACTAACAGCGGCCAAAGCATATATATATATATATATATATATATATATAAAGTAAATGTCAAAACCCAATTACTCATTGGTAATGATTGTGATGCCAAATTTGAAGGCAACCAAGAAAGTCATAATCTATGGAATCAAATGATTTCATGTGCTTGTTGGGTGGCATATGGTGACCCCTCCAACTGCCATTTCACCTGCCTTGGGCTCCATTTCAATATTAACTTGTTTTTTTTTCTACTTCCTTCCCAACTTTGCCATGCCAAGTCAAAATCAATCTTTCTGTAAACAGTTTGAATTTAAGTCATATCTTGCTGTTTTGACTTCTTCGATGGTTCGGTAATCAAATTTTACCCCTTTCATATGATTTTATGATGGCATTGAATCTACCAATTATCAAAGCTTTACTTCAAATTTTACACTATAATTGACTTTTGTGTTCGGTCATATTGCTTCTAGATGAGTTTGACCATGATGCATATTTCATTAATAAATTTCTGAAATTTTTATAATATTATTAATTATTTAATCAATAAAAAATTATATTTTAATCAATTAATAAAGTTCAATCATATTAATTTTGTCAAAATAATATTCAATTTGATTAATAAACGTATAATTGAAATCATTAACATAAAAAAATTTACACTACATTTTTTACTCGATCTCATAAATAAAAAATTTATCAATAATTATGATCAATTAATAACCTTTTAGATGGATTTAATGAGCACCATTAATATAACTTTTTCATAATAGGATATTTTCTAAATACATATAATATAATATGTATTATTATATAATTGATTCGATTAATTCAAAAATTAGCTTTAAATTAACTGAATCAAACTAATTATTTAAAATTTTAAATATTTAAAACTGAAAAGTAACCGAATAAGAATTGGAATGATTAACTAAATAAAAAATTTGATCAATTAATTAAATTTTCCATGGATGAACTATTTTATACCATCCTCAAGTTTAACCCCCATCATTTTCTGATCATCAATGGGACATGGCACCCATTTCAACAAGAAAATGTAGATTTTAAGGTAAAAGGAACAGCTGGTTCAAAATACAGAACCATGAAAAAGCCTCATCCAATGATATTTCAATTGGGCCTAACCAGAAATTGAATTTCACTGACACGCCCAATGTTTGACATTTAAGGGTTCGTAAACTTTCCTATATTTACAAAAATTACTCGTTTTATTTTCTATTTTTCAATCATACCGCTTGGTTTCTACTGTTTGCGTATTAAATTGATTGAATTCATGCTGACAAGGGCAAATACAAAAATTAAAAAATAAAAGAATTACATGAGGGAGATATTATTAGAATTATATCGATAAAATGGATATTAATTTTATCATTAAATCATATAAAATGACTTGGATTAACCTTTTAAATGAAAATAAATAAACAAAAATCATCGGAAAGCCCAAGCATTGGCTCGGCTCATCCTTTCCTCTTCTTCAGGACTAAAATCGTTCTTGATACCAAAAATCTTTCTGATTTCTCCAGGAGATTTCCCTTTAACCAACTCAGCCACCCTTTGACAACAACTCGCAAGCAATTCTTCTTCCTGAAGATAGTTCGATGCATTAATGAGATTATAAAGACCATGTTTGATATCGATTTTCTCAAAGAAAGTCTTCTTCCAGTTATTGAGCTCTTCTTCTTCTTCTTCTTGAAGGTTCTTCTTATCTGCATGTTTCTTGCAGAAGTCAAAAACCAGGGCTAGTGTCTTGCTATCCACGTTACTCAGTGGAATTATCCCATCAGCACACCCATCTTCCACTATGTTCTTGATCGTTAGACATCTCACGGCAATCTCCTCTTCCAGTTCGAAGATTTCGGAATCAGATGATCTCAACTTCAAACACTTAACGCTGTCGCTTGATGATGACATTACGATCCTATACTATCACAACCCAAAAACAAAACCCTAGTTCGAAAAACTTTAATCTCTGATTTTTTCAAAACGGATTGTGAATGAAAAAAAGCTGCATGGCATTGGGTTTATATAGCGAGCAGTACGTAGGAGAGTAATTAAGCTTCTAATCCGAATATAATTAGGATTAGGATCGGCTAATGCTGTTGTAAATCCAACTCTTAAAAGAATTTGGAATGATAAGAGCTTTTTCTTTTGGGTTTTTCCCTATTAGTATATTTTTATACATGAAATATTAATAAGTATATTAATTAAAAAATGAAAAATATAGTAATTATTAATGTATAATAAAATGTCATAAAAGAAAGAATAAATAAACCTAAAATAATGGGAATGTGGTGGCTGTATGTGGTCGTATGCTACACTATTCGTATCAATAAAAAGTACAAATTTACAATAACAATGATGAAAATCCAACGGCTAATACTAAGCTGATTGGGCCCCATCGCAGGTGATAGGCCCCACCCGTCTCTCTCTCTTGGGCGGACGGCGTTGACGATGATGACCCATTATAATTCGGGTTCTTACCGTACAATTCCTGGATCCCAGCGATGTCATCGTCTGCTAATTCAACTTTTCTGGTTCTCGAAGGAATTGTGGGATACATTATAGCTTCTTCAACGGATGAATGCCCTAGCCCTAACAGATGCCCAATTTCATGTACAGAAACCGACTCTAAATCAACCGCCGACATTGTGGTGGAGCTGCTAATGTCGCCGGAAACCACCCAGATCTCGTCAAGATCCAAATGGAGCCGTCCACTTGGCGGTGAAAAAGCATGTGCCAACGTCCCTAAAACCCCATCAAATGGCTCTCCATCCCCATGGTCACCACTATAAAACCCGATCCTAATATCAGCGATGGTGTAAGATTCCGTTTCTGTGAAAGTCATTGGTATAACGGCCGACCAGCGATCAAACGCTCGTCTGAAAACACTCTTCTGATCGTCAGTCAATTGATTTCCAGGCAAAAACGAGTATGTCAAATCGCGTCTGTTCTCTGGCCAACTTGGATTTCCTGGAAAGAATGTATAGTGACCAACAGTGTGAAACGACGACGTCGTTTTCCATTTTCCAGAATTCATCATCGTACTACCGTTGACAATATCTGCGTTACCGCATCTGGGTCGTACAATCTGGTCAAGTGTTTGCTGATCGAGTTCCCCAGTTACATTAAGATTAAAGTTCTGCTGGTAGGTTTTGATAGCCGATTCAAGAGCTTCATCGAAATCATCAGTGAAGTTCGAAAGACTGCTTGGAATGTAACCAAAGTAATCAAAGTACTTCTTAAGCTTGGATAGCCCATCAAGCTTTTCTCCAGCTCGGCAACCTGCGAGTTTCTTGAAAGAGTCCCAAGCAGGGTTTGTAACATTAGTGGGCAATTCAGGAGGGATTGCTGATACGTTTGGGAAGAATCTAGCAGATGTCAGAGAAAAAGACACAGACAATAAGACCGAAACACCCAAAAGATGCAACAACGTTTTCATATTATGTATCTTTTTCAAGTACGTCAATGTTTTTGTTTCAAAGTACGATATATATACCAACCAACAAAGTCAAGAAAGAGGAGAAGGGAAGGGAACTAAAGGGAGGAGAAACTAAAGAAAAGGAAAAGGTCTTGAAGAATGTTTAATGGCAGAATGGTGAAGGAGAAGAAGAAGGGTTTATAAGAGATAACTAGGAAGGTGAAAGTCAGCTGCGAATTCGAAGAAGTTTGGTGGCTTGTAGCTATCTTCGTCGATGGCGATCTTCGTCAACAGCCATAAGAGAAGGAAAAAAGATAAAAAAAAAAAAAAGAAAAAGAGGAATAATTGTATGCTATGCGCGTTGAATTTTCTTCATCTTCGTGAAAGTTTTGAATGGTTCCTGCCTTCCAGGATCTGTTGCCTGCGTACTGCATGATGTGTTTATAATCTTGAAACGGCGTCGTTTTAATAACATGTTTTTCTTCATCCGCCTTGTAGACCTTTGACTTTGGTCTGATGACTGCAGAAACTGGGAATAAATTTTTTATTTTTTATTTATAGTTATATTTATATTTTGCTGTATATATATATATATAATTTCATAATATTATTACATGTAACAAATTTTGATTTAAAATTATGATTTTTATTAACAATATCTCATCATTAAATTATATTGATATATTAAATATATTTTCAATAATTAATTATTTCTCAAAATTGAGAGGAAAAGTAAACAAGGCCAAAATAAATAAATAAATAAATAAATAAAAGCGGCTAAGAGTACACGCAACTATAAATGATATTATATATATTTCGACAAAATAATTTGTCAAATTAAAATGGGAAATTTTCAAACTTAGAATAAATTATTATTATTATTATTATTATTATTGAAGAGAACAATTATTAAGGAAAAATAAAAATAAATTTCTAGAAGTATTCATTGAGGGATTTGTCTATTTTCATTTGAATATGCAAATGCCTTTCACGAATTAATTAGTCTATATGGAAAATGAAAAGGAACTAACAAAAGCTATTGAAGATTATTTAATCATCTTTCAAAAGCCACTTTCAAGATGCTATTGCTAAAGGGAAAGAATCCAACAAGTGATTTTTTTATTATTATGACTTTGTTTATCATATAGTTGATGATTAGGATTTAACTCTTTTCAAATAAATAAATAAATGCTTTAGCTTGTATAATGACACACCACTAAGTTAGACAGCACTTGGCAAACTCAAAACCAACGAATTAAATCAATAAAGTAATAATATTTTCAAATTTTAATTGTAACCCATCTCTTATTTTTCTGAAAGACATATGATAATAGATGAAATACAATAATTAATATCATTTTAGAACAATGTATATGTCTTTCTAACAATGTCCAAGAAAAGATGGAAGACATAATAATAAAAATGGGATGAATGATATGTTGATGTATTAACGAGGAGAAGAGTACAAAATACATGAAATAGAAGGGGCAAGCCAACTACTTCAACGTGATTTAGTCAAATGCCACCGAACATAGCTTTCCTTTTTTATACAATTTCTGTCTTCATAGGTAGGAGGTTGCCCATACAAACTATCTTATACATTTCCAACTTGAAACTTGCGGCTTGTCAGAGTTTACCGGTTTTTCCATCTTATTTTTAATTCTACTATTTAAATTGTTGTTTGAAAATGACATTTATAAAAAAAAAATAGATAAATATTTTAAAAATTTGTCCCTAACCCCATATTGTTATCTTCCCTATCTTTCTCGGAAAAAAATGGTCCCCAGCCCCACCTTGTTATAATATTAAGACATAATTGAGACATGCATTTTTGAACGTATGTGTGCATGGTTTGCGCCATCGTTCCCCAAGCCGACAACCTTTACTTTTTCTTTTCCGTGGAATCGAAATCGAATTCATTGAAGACGGATTGTTGAGACCATAAGCAATTATTTATAGACATTTATATAATCCAACTCGAAACGTATGCATACAAACACAATCGACACCGTCGGCAATTGCTTATGAAGCATATAAAAACTAGTGCTATGCGACAATATCATCATCGGCCCAAGAGGTATTTCCTCTTGCTGGGAACCATAAACACGTCATTCACTAGAATACCATTTATGTACAGCGTGCATCTGCCCCGTGCAAACAGGCAAGTGAATATGTGGTTCCATCTATCCTTTTGGGAAGACATCATTGCAGTTTAGAAACTCATATAAACTTGAAGGACAGACCTGTCTATCGCAGACAGGAGGTAACGACGGGCAACTTTCGTTCATGTTAGGGTACGGAGGTGGGCAATTCTGATTAACATCGACCAGGCCTATCGTAGATGGGAGGTAACGATGGGCAATTTTCGTTCATGTTAGAATACGGCTCTAAGCTGTTGTAATCAGGCAATTCCATCCAATACTCCCCAAGAATCTGGCAGAAAGGGAGTCGGCCATTGTCGTTATCGCACCAGCTAGGCAGGCGTGTCTTGTTGTTCTCAAATATTTTAAGCATGTATGCATCACGAATCTGCACAAAGTTAGAAGACAATGTCATGCAACATTACAGAAATGGGTGGTTAAAGAAGAAGATGGCAATTTGAATACAAGTATGAACGACTAGAGAATTTGTGACTCACGGTAAATTCAGTAACTTGAATGGAGTTGGTAATGGGATCGAAAACTCCAGCCTCCTTGTACATTGCAAGGATAAAGGCAACACATGTTGTTGATTTTCCATCACTATATATCCAATCATCTTGTTCTGGAGCAGTAAGCAACTCATCGAATGTTATGCCACGCTTTTCAACCTCAGCTAGAATTCCATACAAGTCCAATTCCTGAAAGAAATAACAGATGCAAGGATAACCTGAATTGAACTGCTTGGTACTTCAAATAACACTGGCATTTGTGCTCCAGAAATTCACATATTAATCAGGTTTAGAGTTTCAACTACTGGAAAATCACTGTATTAGTAAGATGAGCATTTGTGAGCTTGTTTGAATGATCAAGTTAGAGAAATGGAAGATCAAATTTGGAATCACATCACAAAATTAAATTTCTCTTTTTTTGGCATAGAAATGCCATTTGAACTATAACATTTGCAGGACAAGTGACAACCAATCTTCTAGTGACTGATATTGCACGCAAAAGGGTAAAATTGAAATAGATACCTCAGTCCCTAGCCGTTTATTTAACGCCTCATTCCACATATTTGCAGCATAAGCAGGCTGCACCCTAGTCCACATAGACATGACAGAAATGATCTGCAATCAAATTAAACCGGTCAAAAAAATTCAAAGAAAAACACAAAAAATACAAATGTGAAATGCATTTCATGTAAAAGCTAATCTGCTCAGACACACCAATACATGTGAACACAAAATACCTGCATTATGTCTGCATGAGTGTTCATGCTCGTGGCAACATTTTAATATAGTACATATAATTAAATTTACTCCACATTTTTAATTCTTAAAAGGAGATTCCTACCAAGTGAGCATCTAGAGGTGGTGGATAGTTATCGGCAATTGTGTCTATCCAACTAAATATCATGTTGTGATACCCATATGGTTTGCCTGACATGCTCCGAGCATACTCCCAAGCTGCAGTGGAGTTGAACTTTGCACGCACATCAGGATGTAAAGGAAGCAAAGCAATTTGTGGATTAGAACCATCTTTTAACGACAGTTCCCACCATTCATCCCAAGGAACTATTGCTATTATCTCTTCACCCTGAAATTTAGCATGAGATGACAGCGTAAATAAAACTCTCTTCAAGAAGCAATGAAGAAAAGCAACAAACCCCCCAAGTGTACGTTCTACTATTCAAATGAAGCAAAGAACAATCATGTTTGAATAATTCATCAACCAATTTTACAGGGGAAAAAACTTGCTGCCTTACTCTGATCTACCAATATTTGGCACAAAGCCACAAATCTCCCTTCACAACACCAGGACAAACACTGTCTTTTCTTAATCAAAACAATTTTTGAATACAACTTCCATCAGATGGAAAGAGGTAGATTTTTTTGAAAAGGAAACCACGATTATATGACATATGATTAACTTCTAGGCATGCAAGAAAAGTTTCTAATAAGAAGGAACAAACCAAAACCAAGATCACACGTCAACCAAAAACTGTCAAAATACAGATCATAATACATTCACATTTTCTGTTCATTGCAAGTATTCAGTAAAAGTTATAGACAAGGCATGTAATGTGCAATCACTTCTCCGAAATTTAATGTTGTTAAACACATACCTTTTCATTCTCGTGTCCAGATTCACCAACCCAAAGATTCCCCATTTCATCTTTCAAACAGACTGCCGTGTGACCAGCAAATGCACCAGTCACCCATTTCTCCAGTGTCTCAAATCCACCCCAGCGACCACGAATCTTTGACAGAGCCAGAAAATCACCAGAGTGAACATCATCAGGATTAATGGTGGCATGCCGGGGCTTAGGGCGTTTCTCAAATGTTGCCCCCATGTGCTTACTTAGAAAAACTAAATTAGCATTCTGACCCCATCCAGTATTAGAGAACAAAGGTAATACATCCACCAAAGAAAGCAGAGTCCCCATCATTCCTGAAGGCATGAGAAACACAGAAACCCCATGCTGCTTCACCTGCTCCAAATTCAATTACAATAATGTTACTCTTTCAAGTTTTCAAAAACAAAATTCAAACAAAACGAAGAACATACATGACAAGAAATCGTACATATTCCATCTCTGCATGTTCTTCCCATGAATCAAACTTCAAAGTATGCTCTCTTGCAGAAAAGTAGTAGTCCCACGTGACTCTATATGGAGTTGCAAAAACATACAGATCCATACAGGTCCAGCTGTGAGCTGCTGCGGTCTGTAAAAAGGTTCATACTTTACATATCACAAATCAAATTCACCGTATGGGTTATGATGTTTTGATTTCTAATGACTGATAGAATGTATAACAACAGTTACTCTGAAGAAACAAAAGAAAAACAATTGAATTATTTGTTTAAACAAAATCAAAATAACTAGGTAAGAGCTGTCGAACCAATAACCAAGTCCAAAAATCAAATTTCCCAAACTGGTGTTAGCAATTATTGAAGCAATAGACAAGTATTAATTAACTTTCAAATTCAGTGTATTGGCAATAACGTTTTGATTCTGACGGCTAATATGATGTACCAATAGCAGTAACACTGAAGAAACATAAGAAAAACACTCGAATTCACTTGTCTAATAAAAATTAAAATAACTAGGTAAGAACTATCAAAGTAATAACGAGGTCCAAAAATCAAATGTCACAAACTTGTAATAGCAACTATCGAAGCAACAGACAAGTAGTATAAATTAACCTTAAGATAAATTATGCCGCCTCCTAAGCCAGTTTGATTCCGATCACTTGCAGTGAAATCGATACGAGCCTCGTTTTCATAAAAGCAAGCACCTTTCCACTGAAGAGAGCCATTATTAGGAGCCAATGATCCAACAAAATACGGCAATAAATCAACAGGACTGTGAATATTGTTAAGCACAGGCCATGATATTTGACGTGGCAGCACAGGAAGCACGTCCTTTACACGAAAAGGTACTTTAAAAGCTACACAATCAATTGAACAAAACCCTAGCCCTAATAATACTAATGCTGATACAATTAAACTCAATCTCATTGGCTTCGGATAGGTTTTCTCGGCAAGAGCAACTTTCTTTGCGATAGATGCAGAAGAAGAAACCGCGTCTAGTAGTGGAGGGGAAAGGGATTTCTTTTCTTCTTTATGTCTTGCTTTTTGTCTCGGTGGTTGACGATGGAGTTGCGTCGCTGAAGGGGAAGAGATGAAGACGTGGCGTTTTTACAGCTGCGCAACAAGACAAGTGCTAATGCTTTTATCTGAAGAAGAATGTTAAGTTGGACTTTCATTCAATAATCAACAATTTGAATATTTTAAACATTAATATTTTTCGAAATATTAGAAAAATTATAATTAATCAATTTCATATATTAAATAACACAAATACCAAATTAAAAATAATATTTTCAAGAAAATAATAAAAATAAAAATAAAAAGCATTTCTTTTCTTGAATCAACAATTACAAAGAAAGACCAATAATAACATTGTCCTATGCTCCAAAAACACTAAGAGACTCGAGTTCGAGTCCCATCACCGGTGAGAACTAACTGGTAAATTTTCACTACTGTTGCGTTTATGCATTGGAATCTTGTTTTTCTTGATTTGTACGGGTCGGTAACCTCCAAATCTCCATGGAAGCATCCCAGTTCATTGTGATTTTTCCGAAGCCGTCAGGAGCCCCTGGTTGAGATGGGCGCACCAACCTTGCTCCATCGAATAAAATCGTCCCAGTTGCAATCCATGCAAGTTGGTCGAAGCGGCCACTGAAATATATTTCCTTTGACAACCAAAGCGGTTCAGTTATGTGCAACCATGTAACTCTGTGCCACCTTAGATCCCAAATATAAAGCAATTTGAATAGCAGGGAAGAAGCAAGACGCTCTCTTCAACTGCTAATGGCTGTCTGAAAGGATTGATTTGAATCTACAAAGCAAAGACGGAAATTAAGCTATAATCCAACTGACCAACGGTTACAACTGAATGGTAAAATGAAAACTGCTGAATATGAAAGAAGTATGTTGAATATGCACCGGAAGTGTCAGTGGACGGCCAGTTACACTGGTTATGCAGCTCGCTGCTAGGTGACAAGCTTCTTCACAGTAATCAGAAAATACTGCAGGCACGCCTATCTGACTTATCAGCTCCTGCCATGTCCAACCAAAACTAGTATGAATTGAGAGAAGTAGGGAGAAATCGATTCATTTAAACAAATTCCCAAAATAAAAAGGACACTGGAAACATACAATAGTACGTAACCAACTCGGATAAGCAGCGATACCAGCATTTGGAGCAATCACTAAATGAGGAAATGAACTCTGTTCATTAGAAATTAAAAAGCAATTGAGAAAAACTGCGTCAAGAACTTATCAGTATACAAAATAGCTTCTTAGATTTGAAAAAAGAGTCCCAATAGACAAGATAAGGATCCGAGTAATGTTCTGTTCGCATGTGCAAGATGATATTTTAACAGAGAATTTGAGAGCAAAGGAGACCTCTGCTAAATCTTTGTAACAGTCATGGTAAAGTCCTCTGCGAAACTGCAGCGTCACCATTGAAGATTTACCGGTGTCTGCACTCCTGTTCACATTTTTGCTTGAAGATTTGCACATGCAATCGGTTTCCAAGCAATGAGCATAACTACAAAGATCAACGATCTGACCATCCCTGCCAAGAGAGAAGAAAGGCAAATTTTAGCTTCAACCTCAAAGTCGCAATTGACTTCGCCTATTGATACTTGGTTTACAGAACTTCAAGTGGAAAGGTTGAACCAAAGTAATGCAGATAATAATCAAAACTAAGGCAACTAAATTTATCTTCAAACGATTGACATACCTTTGTTCTGGAACTGCTGGTCCAATGAGTTCCACACGCACATTCATGCCAGGAAGAAGTGCATGCAACTCGCCAAAGACAGCCAGTTGCAGAAGCTCCTTTTCAGGCCCTTAATAAATAAGAATTCAGAGAACCCGTGAATATGCTACTACAGGGAAGTTCAACTAACTAAGTGTGGAATCCATATTTGAAATGGTAATAACTGACGCAAAAAATAGAAAGAAAGAAAGACACAACTTAACCCCTTTTGGCCTGCATTTTGGTCCTACGGTCAAAAGGCAAATGCAACCTTACCTTATTCATTGTAATATTTACAAAGCTTGGATCTTTCTTAGTCAAGGGAAAAGGAGAAAGTATAAATACTTATATATTTCCCAAAAGTTGCAGAGGAAGAGCATGAAATGTTATAAGATTGATAAAAAAAAGGAACAAAGCCAATCCTAATATAATATTTTATCAATTCAGCAAGATTTCTCATTGCAACACATACCAAGATAATGTATGCACAATTCATTGCAGCTCTCAGAAGTCAAGCTCATCACACGAGCAACTTGAGTGGCAAAATAAATTGTAAGTGGCTGACACATAAAATCCAATGATCAGATATATATTATACGTGCTCTTAATCGATACTAGTTTAGACCTAGCAATCTGGTAAGTATCATATGACTTTTACAAATTTATAACTTCATAACTACGATTATGCGCAGAAACAATGAGAAATACCAGAAATTCTTAACTTGAGAATTCTACGTTTAACAGTATTTTTCTACTTTTCCTGGCTGAACTATGTAAATGAGTATTGTAATACATCTTCCTTTCGACTAGTTTCTGTCAAAACTGAAACTCATACCCAGTGGAGAAGCAAAGAAACAGGTGAATGAAGTGGGATGCATCTCCACTCATAGTAATCCAACCAGCTACTTAAATGCTTTGAGATTTGGGATGCAGGCTCTGCATAAGACTACAAGATAATCCGTAACGCTACCAAATAACCCAAACAAAAAGGAGTTAAAAAACCAAAACCATAAAGAATAAAATTGAGACCATGACATGGGCATAGGTCACCAGATAGATGCCAGCCTTCATGCATTGACCTGTCATGCACAAGCAAAGCCAAGGGGGAAAAATGAATTCAAACTAACAGTCTAGTATTTCAGTAATACACAAAAAATGAAACGTAAAATCTAATTGCCTGAAGAAGCAGAGACAGAAAGAATGAATCCAACCCTAAACAATTAGAGTAATCAAATGAAGTATAACAGCTGCATTCACATGTCCACATCCCCAATCTATGAATGCTTCTTTTACTTAGAAAGGAACACCTACTTTCCTGCTTTTCCAACGCCAGCTGAAAACAGAATCGAAACAAGAAAATAATGATTATAAATAGTAAGGTAGGAGAGGGTATATTAGCAAGTAGAGATTGGTAATTTACCATAGGCATGGATTGTGGAGTATAAGTAAAAGGGAAATCACTTAATTCATCTATACGATTCATTTGCTGCTGTAATCTTTCACACGCTTCCTTATGCTCACTCCAATGCGAAATCTACTTCCATACACACACAATCCAATTCATTACTGACACTCTTAACAAACAGCGAGAGCATAAATAAGGAAAAGCTGAATTAAAGGCAACCTGATGAGAGACGGAGCAATAAGCAACAGCTTCGCAACGAGCGCACCGCCTTGAAGGCGGACCGACACACCGTGTTCCGCGTCCCTTTCCGGCACATTCCATTCGTCTCCTCCTCCGCTTCTTGGTTGTTCTCAGGTGAAGACCGTAGGAGCAGAACAAAAATCCCAGCACAGAGGAAAGCCCAGATTAATGTCCAATCAAATAAATGTTCCAGTACTGCACAGCCCACGTTCATTACCCTGCGAGTCCAATTCCACACGATCCATCCTTCTTTTCAAAAAAAAAAATTCTGCCTTTTTTTTAATTTTTTGAAATTATGAAAATGGAATTCATCTTTAAATTATTATAAAAATACCCCAAAACATAACTATGAAATTAGATTTGGTCTGAATTTAGAAAATGTAAATTTTACAAAATTTGCCAATTTCTTCTAATAAAATAAAGCATTTTTATATGCTTTTATTAATTAAAAAAATACAAAAATTTTGAAAAATTCATCTAATTCGTCCAAAATAAATATATTAAAATCTAATTTAAATAAAATCTCTCAAAGTATCAATCAATTTGATTTTATATTTTAATTTAATATGTGAATTATGATTATTTTTAATTTTTAATGTTAGTAAAAATTGGATCTATTTTAATATTACATTTGATAAATTCAAATAATTTAATATAAAAATTACAAAAACTGCAACCAAGTTTACAGAATTAAAAAAATTTGACAATTTTAAATTTTGGATTAAAATAATAATGACGCATATAATAAATATTTGATTTTTTTAATCACATAATTAAGTATTTGGTTAAAATAAAATAAACTAAAATGGCCCAAAGTCAAAAGGGATTATTGAAATACTAAAACGTCACGCTCTTATATTAAATGATGATTATACCTCACCGAATTAAAAGATTGCCAGCTTATTATTATTATTATTATTATAAAATTAAAAAGGTTTTAGGATAAAGATAGCATTTTAAAAATTTTAAAATAATTTTTTAAAAATATTATTTTTTGAAAAAAATAAAAATAATGATTTTTAATATATTTTTTTAAATGACATTTTAATATATAATTATTTTTATGATATATTTTCTTGATTTACATTTTTATTATATATTTTTTATAAAAATTGCTATTTTATGAGAAAATTGAAGTTTTTATAAAAATTATTAAATATTATTATAAATCAAAAAATAAAATCTATCATTTTTATAATCATCTGGATCTTCTAGTTGGTTATGTTATTCATGTATTAATAATAAATATAATGAATATATATACATAATTCATATAAAAAAATGATATTAATTTTTAATAATAATAATAATAACTCATATAAAAAATGATATTAATTTTTAATAATAATATAATGTGATTAATCATTTTTATAATTTATTTAATTTTAATGTGATGATAGTAAGGGATAAAAATTTTATGTAAAATGTTGAATTAGTTGGCTCATTTATTAAAGGTGATATTTGAATATATGCGTCATCATTAATTTTTTAAGAGAAATTATGATTCCAACCCACTGTCCTTGATGATGGATAATTATCTTTTATATTTTATTGATAATAAATGAAAAATAAATGATATATAAAAATTAAAAATATGTATTATATTAATTGATTTATATATTATGATAAATAATAATATTTTAAATAATGATAAATATTTAACATATTGTTATTATAATCGGTCCATCATATCTGATTTAAATATTACAATAATATAATACTTAAAATTTAAAATAATATAAATAAATAATTAATATAATTAATGGTATCTAAATAAATTATTTCCCAATATATTTGAGTTGCGAGGCTCGTGGAGTGGGATGACTGTACAAAGCAAAAAAAAACCGGTTTAACCAAAAGGGAAAATCTATTATATGGAATTCTCCACCACAGCCAACGAATCAAACCAAACATTAATTGTGATTAACTAGTAATTAATCGAAAGAAAAGTGGATCAATGACCTAATTAGTTTAATTACACTTAAAGTCAAAAAAAATTTAATTTAATTATTTAAAAAATATGGGTTGATGTTATTATTGTTGTGCCTAATTTGAAGGAAGGTGGCCAATGGATGCATGAAAACTGTCGGATTCGCCGTCCATCGAACCGGGTTAATTTACTAACTGTTGAAGATTTTCGTATCTTATTGATAGCATTAGATGTGCCTAATCTCATATCCATTTATATTTACGCATATACTTGTAATTTAAATTATATATTACTTCTGCATTTTTTTATCATATCCTAATGACCGGCTAACAGCAAAATTTGCATTTGATAATTAGATATCTGTACAAATTTCAATCATAAAATTTTATAACACCTAATATGAATTTCAATATTAAATTTAGAGATTAATTATTAATTATTTTATTTTGAATTATCGTTTTATCATTATCACATAATAACCCATTTTCTGATAATAATTTCTAAAGATCCAATAAATTTTTAGATGTGTATTTCCTTGTTAATATGACTAATTAATATATTAAAATCAATTTAGATTGTCAAATTTTTACATGAAATTTCTTATAGTTTATTGGGTATATTATAAAATGGTAACTTTTTATGGTTATTTTGATTGTAAAAAACAACAATTTTATAGTATAAAAAATATTTTGATTCATGTATATGGTATTTGAATAATCTTTATTTAATATAAGAATATTCAAATATTGTTATAACATAATAATGCTATATAAAGACTATGAAAATGATCGAAAATGTTTGAGTTTTATAAAAGTAATGATTATTATATGAAATATCATTTACTAATATATATTTAAAACTAGAGTAAAATGAAATGTGTGGTTAGAAAAGCAAATCATATATATATGTATAAATAGTAATGTTGAAAATCAAATTTGGTGACATGATATGAAGATATGGCATATGAAAAGATTTGTTTCTGTGAATCTTTTAATTTTATTTACATCAATTGTGTTGCTTGATAAAAGGAGAAAGATCCTTTTGCCTTTTCTTATGTTGCCAGTACAAGAAACAAAGAAAAAACAATGAAAGATGCTCCATATCAATACTTAATTTTTTGGAAAAAGAGATGCCCATATCCCCATCAAAATCAATAATTTTTCCCCCTCAATTTGTTTTTTGTTTTTTTTTTATTTCTATAATGTATGGATTTTCGTGAACTATATAAGAATATTACATGAAAATTTTATTTTTCAATAATGTATTATAGTTTTTTTTTTAAATCTTATTGTTATGATTTAGTATGATGCTTTTGAGATTGATATTCAAAAATTTATAACTTAATTATCAATCAAAAGAAAAATAACTTATGATTAGTTTTTTCAACTAACATTTAAATGAATAATTTATTATTTTATCACGTTTAACTCTATATATTCCTTTACACATAAAGTATATTAATGTAAAAATAATAATTATAATAGATTTTGTAAAAATATATTTAAATTTAAAATTTATAAATATTTTTTATTTTAAAATAATAAATTAAATTACCTAATTGATCAAATTACCATTAATCCGTAAAAGGGTTTGTCAAAGGATTGAATTTAGAGAGTGGGTTGATCGTATAATATAAAGATCATAAATACTATGTAGTCCAATGATTCTAAAATCAACCTTAATGCATGATCGGATCTATTCCAATATTAGTTAATTCGGTTGGTCGGCCATGATACGGGTCGAAGGTACCCATAAATAGGATGACCGGGTGGCAAACCCGGATCTTCAAGATCAAAAAGATGATGGAAAAATTGTACGGGAGATTGCCCCAACAAAATTTTGAATTTTCCTTAAATTCCATTTATTTAATTTTAGTATCAAGTACTCGTATGAAAAAATGATTTTTAAAATTTATGGTTGAAATATAATTTTCAATAATTTTAATGGAAATATCATTTGCAAGCATATCAATAATTTGAATTACCATGTTATATTATTATATTATTATATCAGTAGAATAGATTCAGGATTAATCTAAACATGATTCAGATAATTTAATATGATTAATTCGATATAATTTATTTATATTAATTTGATATATTTAATATAAAATGATTCATATGATCAATTCATAAAAATAAAATTAAAAATATAATTTCTGTAAAAATTAATGAATTAAAGTTGATATAATTTTAACTATATAAATAATTTATTTTTTTATATCAGACTCCTATCAATTTATTTGAAACTGTCAATTAAGTTTTGTTTTGGCAATGATGATGAATTAAAAGTAAACTTGGGGGGCAAAATTAATATTTTGTGGGTCCAAAATTGAGGCAAATTTGGATTCTGTTTGACTAAAGGAAATATTTTGTGTATTCTTTTAATATGGGATTTCATTTTTCTTCTTTTTATATTCGGGTTTCTTCCGGCTTGTTTAAGCTTTTGGTTTCATGATTATCAAGTCAACCAATTGTTTTATGCCCCCTCAAAAGTATTTCCAATTTATTTTCCAAGTAAAGTTTAATATTTATATTAAATGCTTTAAATTATAATATAAAAATAACTATTTTAAATTAAATTTACAATCATCAAGTATATTTTATAATTTTTTAGAATATCAGGATAAAATTATTTATATTATTAATTTTTTAAAACATTTACCTTTTGTTTAAATGTTATTTAAAATTTAATAATTTTATTATAATATATTTTTTATTTTAAAAGAATTTCACATGAAAAATAGTTAAATTCTTGAAAATTATCATAATAGTTAATAAAGAATTAAAATCATAAAAAATAAAATTAAAAATAATTTTAAAAAATTATATAAAATTATCAAAATAATAAACATCATGTATCAAATAATTTGGAAATATTGAACTTTCAAAAACTTGATAATTGAGTAATAAATATTTTAAAAAATGTTTTAGTAAAATTGAAAGTCGAATCCAACGGTAAATGAAGTGACCGTGACAAAACAATGTAAAACTACTTGTACGGTTAGCATTCACCCGATAAGATCTTTATTAGGAACAGTATGAGATTAATTAAGACATAATTAAAAGCTTTGATAATACGCGATAATTAATGCAAAAAACAGGACAGACGAGCGACACGACACGAGAGCCGAGAGGATAATAAGCGAATATCAAGTTGATTTTCGTCCTTTATTTATTTTTATTTTTCTATTTTTTCCTTCAATAATAACACCTTTCAAACATGCTCTCCTTTAAAATGAATGCCACCTTAGTGGTTTCCCCCCCCCCCCCCCCTCCCCCAATTGAAATGTCGGTTTATCAATTATTATATAAAGAGTATTTGATTCTTTTATATTTATAAATTTATGAATTATTTTATTAATCAATAGAGTAATAAATTAATTTTAGATATATAATATATTAATTTATAATTATATATTTTAATTATTAATATAAAATATAATACTTTGTTATTAATTTTATTAATGTAGAATTATAAATTTTTATGAAATATACTATTTTTGTTATTATTTTTTTAAATAATAATAATAATTTTTATATTTCATATATTTATTATGCTTATTTAATATTTAATTAAATTTATTTTTAATTTTAAAAAATTTCATTGGAGCTAAGGAAGCTAAGTTTAAAGTAAAAAAAAATGATATCACTAATTAATTTATATTCTTACAAATAGACTAAAATTAATAAAAAATTATAAGAAAATATCAAAATTTGAACTTTAAATCTCTAATCATTTGATAAAATAAAATGATTAATTAAACTATCTTAATTAATTTAAGATTTTTTAAAAATAAAAAGGTGTAATTTATTTTATTTGTGAACTTTTATTTACTTATAAATCATTTAATTAAAGTATAATAAATTAATTAAAACACTAAGTTATTCAAGATATAAGGTCAATTTAATATGAAATTAATATGTCAATCTATTAAGAAAGATTAGGGTATGTATAGTATATATATTTCAAAATAGTTGTCTTTATGAAAACTAAATATTAATTTTCATACAAAAAGGGGGTTAAATTAGTTAAAAATAAAATAAAATAGGGTTGGCAAAGGAAATAGAAAAGGAGAGGGGTAAGATAGTGAAATCAAGTATGAGATGGGGTCTGAATATAATTTGAAAAAGAAGGAAAAGTCCAACCATTAGAAAAGGGTGGTTTTGGTCCCACTCAAGATCTCATTGGGACTCCCATATCTTCACATTCTCTCTTCTCCTGTCTCTTTCTTCTGTTCATTTTCCTTTTTTCCTTTTCTTTTTTCTATTTTCCGTTCTATGTATTATACATATTAATATATAACCCCAATAAGAAAAATCTTACAATTTTAAAATTTATAATTAAATTTTAAAAATATTTTTATTTAAAATTTAATAAATAATTTTGAACTTGATTACTTAAAGTAAAAGAATTTAAGTATGAATTCAACTATCTTATTTATTGGGATGATACATTTCAACTAATTCTTTTTTCCTTAAATATCAAGTTTAATTTTTAAATAAATTAATAAAAAGTAAATAAAATGAACGAATTAAGGACTAATAAATTTTTTAAAAAAGCAATTTCTGTAAAGCTTGATTCAGGGTATCCGTATTCGGTACTCCAAATTGTACCTCAATCACCGGCAAATTAAAGAAATCAAACCTGGCTGCCGTCGTTCGGGGTTGCGTGTATGTCATTTCCCTATTCGGAGAAGACGGTGCGGTCCGCATTGACCTCCGGTCAACTCTCGCCTCGATCCGAACCAGTCTTCGCCTTTCTCTCTGTCTCGCATCCTAGTACGGTTCATCTCGCGATATTTAAGAGTTATCGTGGTTTGTTTTTATACTAGTAAGTTTTTTTTTTTTTTTTTGGTACATGTTTCCTAGTCTTCGTGTGGCTTTCACTCTGATTTGGAGATCACACCAAAGTGGATTTCGAGAATCTCAGCGGTATTAAGTCCTCAGAAATCACAATCAAATCAATTAATTAAGAAAAGAAAACAGATTTTAAGATTTTCTTGAGAGAGAAACTGAAGATTTGATTTTTATTTTTTTCTAGTGAGATAAAATGAGATTGAGAGACAACAAGGAAACACACCATAAAATGACAGTTTTATTTCGTTTAACAATCGTATAAAAACCTAAAAAGGCTTCCAACTTCCTCCCCATCCTCTCATTTTCTTTCTTTCCCTCTGCTTCAAGCAATTTCTACACCTGCAATTGAATAATACCAATGGCAACAAACGGCGTCGTTTCGCGGAGATGGAGGTCAGACAAAATTGAGAGTTTCGATTTCTCCTCTGCTGCTAATGAAGATGTACATGTTTTAGCCGTTGATGATAGCCTTGTTGATCGTAAAGTCATTGAACGTTTGCTCAAAATTACTTGTTGCAAAGGTTTGTCTCTTTCTCTTCTCCTCCTCCTCTCGATCCGATAACTGAAATGGAATCATTTTCTGTTTTTTTCCTGAATTCTGATTGTCTTTACGTTTCCTTTTTTTTTTTTTATAATTATTGCAGTGACTGCGGTGGATAGTGGAATAAGAGCTCTGCAATTTTTAGGATTAGATCATGAAGAACAAAGCTCAGCAACGATTCAAGGACTGAAAGTAGATCTCATTATTACGGATTACTGTATGCCTGGAATGACCGGTTATGAGTTACTCAAGAAAATCAAAGAATCATCCACTTTCAGAGAAATTCCCGTTGTCATTATGTCATCAGAAAATGTATTGGCGCGAATTGACCGGTAATTTTCTAGAAAATTTAATTATAACACTTCTTAAAAAAAACATATAGATCTTAAATTTAATCTAGTTGCTTGAATTTTGTTGTAACAGATGTTTGGAAGAAGGAGCAGAGGATTTTCTAGTGAAACCGGTGAAACTCTCTGACGTGAAGCGGTTAAGGGATTACATGGCAGCAAGAGAGGTTAAATTGAAAAATGAGCAAACCAGCCACAACTCTAACCTTCATAATAATATAAACAAGAGGAAATCAAGAGATAGTTCTGATCTCTCTTCGTCTCCGCTGTCCATTTCATTTTCATCATCTCCATCATCTTTATCTTCTCCGTCATCTCCGTCTTCCTCCCGATCGCCATCACCGATGTTGTATTCTTATTCAGCGCCGTGTTCTCCCACTTCGTTAGATTCTCCTACTAGACGGCTCAAAATGAGCAGCAGTGACAGTTCCGTTTAAGTCTCGTTTTCACTGTTTCCTTTACCTTACAGGGAAAAAAGAAAAAAGCAAAAGTGAAAAACCTTTGTAATGAAAGCAATTCTCCGTTAGTTTTAACGGTTTTTTGTTGCTTCTGGTTTTTTTCCCTTTGGTCCCTTTTTAGCCGATGATGACTTTTATTTTCTGGATTATTTTTCTTTGGTATAATACTCATTTTTAATAGTCAATTATTATTTCATTAATCAATTATGTGCGGAAATATAACATTTCTTTCCTCACATTAGAAAATAAGTCAGTCATATTATCTAATCTATCATCCATATCTCTTATTAAAGAAATATATATATATAAACAATATACTAATAATAATCTTATAACTCAAATTATGTAAAAAAAATGGTGAGGAAATATTCTCGTAATCAGTAAGGGGTCAAATTTGTTATCTGTTGGAAAGGACATGGGTGAGTGGAGGAGATGATATGGAAATGGCGTGAAGAGTTGGGAATTATTATTAGTATTATTTATGTGTTGGAGATATGAAATATGTGAAAAAGGGATATTGTCTGGTAGAAGGGAATATTTGAAATGAGATTTTGTAAATGTGGATGATGATCTATCTGATCAGCTTGCGGTTGGAAATGTTCCCTTGAGAGTAAAGGCTATGGGCTGGAAACTGCACTTGTTGTCTACTTGTCTCTCCCTGAGTTTGCATTTTGCTTACCCAGTGCTCTGCTGTTAATCGGTGGAAAAAGGTGTGCTGCCTACAGCAGCAGGGCCATTGGCCTTTCCATTTCCCACCCCACACCTACACCCTCCCCCCTCTCTCCTTCTCCACCTTCTCCCTCCCCTCTCTCTTTCTTACAACAACCTCACAACTTCCAAATGTTCCTCTTATTCATCTTCATCTTCCATATTTTGTTTGATTAAAATATGCAATTATTGGATAATAAATCCAACCCGATTCGAAATAATTCAATATAATTGATAATTTCGATTCTATAATTTCAAAAATCTAAAATAATCAATATACAAATTAGATTAAATCAAATCAATATTAAAAATCTAAAAACTCTAAAATTAAATTGAATTAATTAATTTAATTTTTAAAAATTTAAAAATTTCATCTCCTAGCTTTGATCAAACTAATTGAATGTAGAATCCCACTTGTAATTGGTTAATATTTCATATGTGGAATTTTTTTATTTAACTCTTTATCATTAATAATAATTTTATCATTTTTTTTGGTTAGAATGTCACATGATACTTGGCCTAAAAATGTATTTTTATTATTTAAATTATATATTTATTATTTCATTTTATATTAAATGATTATTTCAATTATTATTGTTATTATTAAACATTTTAATTATATATCCATATATAAACTAAGAAGAACTATCAAAACAATTGCATTAATTTATCATCGGACTAGACAGTGGGCTGGGCCTTTCAAACAAAGTTTTGGATTCAGGCCTAATAATAAATGGCGTTGGTTACTGTCAGCAAAACAGTCTAATTTTACGAAGATGGATGTAAAATATTTGTAAAAGTGATTTTTTAACTTTTTTTTTTCAAAAATTATCTTTTAATTTTTTTATTTTCTACTAAAAATATTTATTAATTAAATTATATATATAATATTATTTTCTGAAAATTTTCGAAAAATTCATATTTTTTAAAAATATTTTTTCAAATTTCACATTTTTATAAAAAAATCATATTTATGTATTTCTGCAATTTTTCAAAATATTTATTTTTTTTCAAATTAAGTGAAACTATATCGATTAATTTATTTATTTTTAACAAAATTTTCATAATTAAAAATATTTTAATTCAAAATGTTTTTTAAAAAATCATTATCTGGATAAAAATGATGAATAGTAATTGATTACATGATTAGTCAATTAGGAATAAATTATTAAAAATACTAATAAAAAAAGCCATTTGGTTCCTCTCGGTTTTAAGTAAGGAAATTCGGGGAGAAGTTTCCTTTTCATGTGTATCGTACGGAATTAAATGAAGTCAAAACTACAAATGAAGTTAAATCCTGTCCTTATTAATACATTATTAATCCCACGAAGAATGGTCGTTTCTTAATGATGCTCCATTTTAAAGGAAAACGACAACCATAAGCTGTCGTTATGGATGTTGTTCGGCAAGAGGCCCAAAAACAAGTGGATACGCAATTTGTGTACTTCTGTATTGGAATCTTAAAGCGATTGGACACCGTCGCATTGATGTTTCACTCTTTTGACTTGGTTAAGAAAATCTGAGGCCGTGATTCATATCTTTTCATAAAATCAAATATCCTATTTTTCAATTTATCCCCAATAAATTATATTATTTATCATATTTTATATTTATGATGTGATTATTTGATGCTGATGATAGATGTAAAATGTTATTTATAAAAAAAATATGATATTTAAGTTAATAAATATTTGAAAAATATAATATAATATAATATATATTTATGGGGTTAGAATTGAAAATTGCTTCTCGAAAAGATTTTACAATTTATGAAGTTAAATATGATTAATATTTACTTCATCTAACATAATATTATGATGGTTATCAAATATAATGTAATTTATAATAAATGAAAATATAAATATGTAAAATTGATATCAGGGAAAAGAAAAGTAATATGAATATGATAATGAAATAGAAGAAATAGGAGAGGCCAAGGAAAGATGAAAAGGAGGAAATGTGAACTTATAAATATGAAGGGCGATTGAGTTGACTGTTGATTAAGAAGTAAACGCAAAGCTTTGTCAAGTACTTGTCAAAGGTCCAAACAACACTACAACCAACCAAATCTTAAAATAAATTGTTTTTTTTTTATAATTTTAATTTATTATTATTTATTAATATAATTTTTAATATTTTAAATTATCTCAATCATTTTTTCATTTAAAACTCTTATAAAATAAAACAAAATATTTTTTAAAAATTTATTAAATTTTAAATGATATTTTTAATTTATACGATGATCTCTAAAATAATATTAAAAAAATTTAAAGAAGTAAATTATTTTATTGATCATTTATTATTTTTAGAAACTAATATTCTCAAAATAGTGTTTTTTCAATTTAATTTTATCTTAATATCTTTAAATTAATTGAAATTAAAACTTAAACTCATACCCATATTACAAATTGTGATAAATTTATGTGATAATATAAAATTATGTATATTAAATTTATATTAATCCCTTTTGAAATTTATATTAAATATTGAAAAAATACTATTGTTATAAATGTTTTTAATAAATCAATTATTTTTGTAATTTTTTAACAAACCCACCTTTTTATAATTTTCTTCTTCCAAAATTTCCTAAATTTATTATTATTATTATTATTATTATAAATGTATACAACTGAATGTAATGGATAAGTTGAGTCAAATTTTATTTTATTTGAATTTAATTTATTTATAATTGAATTGAAATTTTAAATTTTGTATGTATCATGAGCTTCAACGAATTTAATTAATAAAAAAATTAAATCTTATAAATATTTATATTTTATATTAATAATTAAATTTAAAAAATAATTTTGTAAATATATAAATTTATAGATTATATATTTAAAATTAAATTTTTTTTATATAGATTAATAAATTAATTTATGAATTTTTTATTGAACCAACTCATCATCATATACTAATAAAATATTATCTAACTTAAATTCGATTAATTTTATTCAAAATTTAAATAATTTGGGTTCATTCAACTAAAGTACCGACCCAGTCAACGAAAATGAACCAAAATTGAGAGTATTAATGAAGAAGAGAAAAAATGAAAAAGTCAAAGGAGGGGGGCAGGAATGAAAGAATTAACAACTTCCTTATTCATGTTATTACATGGTATTGTTTTGAAAATTTATTTCACTAAATTCAACTATTTGTTGACCCAATCCCTTCTCTTTTCATAATTAATTGTTTCCCTTTTTGTTTTTGTTTTTTCCCCACTGGCCCCAATCTGAACTTATTATATCATTTCACACCTAATTTCTCCCAAATTCAATCATCAGGTTGCCCTAAAAATTATCATTTATGCCAAGTGGATGTCTTTTAAAACAGTTGGTATTTGACATGGTCAAGTATTATAGAAAAATAAATTATTAAAAATATAAATATTTAATAATATTATTATTATTTAATAATTTTAAATCTAAAAAAATCTTATTAAATCATGCAACTTCTAGAAATTGGAGTCCTTTCCAAAGATTACAAGAAGGAAAGAACAAGAATTGCATCGGAAGATATACGAAGAAAAGGTCTAACCTTTGTGATTCAGACATTGACCTTAAACTTAATTAACTTTACCCCAAAAAAATCATTAAAATAAAAACATAGTTTTTCCATTTCTTAATTACCCATTTTTGTTATTTCATTAATATAACATTCTACCCTATTTTTAAATTTATTTTAATAGAAATTCGTGAAATATTAGATTATCAGATAATTATGAATAAATTTTAATATATGTTTTAAGGTAATTTGATAGTAAAAATTATTTGAACGTAATTATTAATTAATTTGATAATTAAATTGGATAGGTAGTTAATGTGAATGGGTATTTTCCAATGGTTCAAAACAGATCGGATCTGAGGGAAGAGAATACTGAAGTTATGGCGAAGAAGGCAGGGCTTTCCATAAAAGAACCAGAGAAATAGAAATGGCGGGGAAAGAGAGCCCACCATAATAGTATTAGTGGCAAGCTACCAGAACAGAAATGGCAAACAAGTAACTAACTGCTCTTTGAAATTGTCAAGCTTCACACCCACAAAAAAAAAAAAAAAAAAAAACAACTGGAAACAACCAGGAAGACAGCAACCTAAACCTCCTTCCTTCCCTTCCCCCCATCCTAAAATTAAACCAAAACTGCTTCTGTTTCTTGTTTGCTTCCTCATATTTTCCTGTCTTTTATTATTCCCAGTCTTTTCTGTTTCTTGGATTCTTTCAGCATCATGAGCCCTTCCCGGCCGTGGTTGCTTCCTTTTCTTCTTCTTCTTCTTCAGGTTGCCGTGTCTTTTATTCGTTTTTGTTACTCCCAGTCCGATTCTCAGAATTTTGAAGCTTTCTATCCTTCTGAGATTCCTGTTCCGTCTCCTGCCCCGTCACCTTTCGTTTACCCTCCGAACTCGACAGTAATCCCTCCCGAGTCGGGATTGTCACCGTCTTCATCGTCTTCCTCTGATAATACTATTTTAAAGGCTGTAGTTGCTACTGCTGTGAGTACTTTTGTTATTGCCTCGTTGGTTTTCTTTTTTGTACGAAGACATGTTGTTTCTGGAAGAAAACGGAAGATCACGGATGATAAGTCCGATGGAGGATTGGGGCCTGGAATTGCTAGTAATCATCAGTCAGGGCAAAATGATGGGAATTTGGAGGATATGATTATCGATGAGAATGGGTTAGATGTTGTTTACTGGAGGAAACTTGATGGCCAAAATAATAGTAGTAGTTTTCGGAAAGTTAAAAGTCAGGGTCCTGAAGAATGCCATGATTATGATAAAGATGAAGGTTCTGATGGTGATCAAATTGTTCAACCAGTTCATGGAAGGAGAAAATCGAATCCTGTGCATGAAATTCCATTGCTTCGAGGAAAATCTTCTTCTTCTGAGGTTAAAGTATCTTATTCTTCTGAGATTAAAGTTGTGCCTGAATTTAGTATGGCACAACCCAGTAATGATCCTAAATCTGCTAATGGGGCAGTTGAAAAGCAAAATGTGACAGGTCGAACATCGAATCCTTCTCCACCAACGCCGCCATCTTTCATGGCAGTTCCGGCCAAGCAAGGGCCTGCGTCATCTCCACCTCCACCTCCACCTCCTCCTGTTCCTGTAAAGAAACATAACTTAGCAACACCTTCACCTCCTCCTATTCCTGTAAAGAAACATAACTTAGCACCACCTCCACCTCCACCTCCACCTCCACCACGATCTCCAACTACAGGAAAGAAAAGTGATGTAACACCGGCACCGGCACCACCACCACCTCCTAAGGCAGGTGCGAGTGGAACAGGAGGAGGAGGTTCTTCAGCTGGAGAAAACGGGAATGGTCAGGTAAAATTGAAGCCACTGCATTGGGATAAGGTGAACAAGAATACTGATCATTCCATGGTGTGGGATAAAATTGGCGGCGGCTCTTTCAAGTAATCTCAATGATTTCTTTTCATTTAATCTTGTTCTATCAGGCCGTCTTCTTAATGCAGATTCTAACAAGTTCATCTGTATCCATAAATGTATGTTCAGGGTCGATGATGATCTTATGGAAGCCCTCTTTGGATACGTTGCAACTAACAGAAGATCACCCAAGAATCAAGGCGAAGCAAGCGCTTCAAACATGCAAAGCAGCAATTTATCGGCGCAAATCACCATTCTTGATCCCAAGAAGTCGCAGAATATAGCAATTGTGCTGAAATCTCTCGGCATCTCCCACAGCGAAGTGCTCGCTGGTATAACCAATGGTTATGGTCTGAATTTGGAGACCCTTGAAGGGCTTATGAGAATCGCCCCCACCAAAGAAGAAGAATCACTGATACTTGAATTTGAAGGAGATGCTAATAGACTTGCAGATGCCGAGTTTTTCCTTTACTATATCCTGAAAGCCATTCCGTCAGCTTTTACCCGGGCTAATGTACTGCTTTTCAGATCAAACTATGATTCGGAGGTTCTCCAGTACAAGGAGTCTTTACAAACACTTGAATTAGGCTGCAGGGAGCTTCGAAATCGCGGACTGTTTGTGAAACTTTTAGAAGCAATCCTGAAAGCTGGTAATCGAATGAATGCAGGAACTTCTAGAGGAAATGCACAAGCATTCGATCTAACATCACTTCAAAAACTATCTGATGTTAAAAGCACAGATGGGAAAACCACTCTACTCCATTTTATCGTAGAGGAAGTTGTCAGGTTGGAAGGAAAACGTTGCTACATCAACCGAAATCGTAGCTTGAATCCAAGCAACAGCAGCAGAAGCAGAAGCAGCGGAAACAGCTGGACAAGTTCCGAAACTTCGACATCCAAAAACGAAAGAGAGAAGGAATATATAATGCTTGGATTACCAATGGTAGGAGGGCTAAGTGAAGAGTTCACCAACGTAAAGAAAGCAGCACAGATAGATTATGCTTCCTTCGCAGAAACTTACTCATCTCTAGTAGAACGAATAGCAGAAGTTCGGTCAATTTCTTCGCAGAGTGCAGCTAAAAGGGAAGAAAGATTTGCAGAAGAGATGAAAGGTTTTGTTGAAGAAGCAGAGGAAGAAGTGAAAATACTGAAAGAAGAGGAAACAAGAGTAATGGAACTTGTCAGGAAAACAACAGAATATTATCAAGCAGGAGCTTCAAATATGAAAGCAGTGCAACCACTTCAGTTGTTCGTCATAATCAAAGACTTCCTCGGGATGGTTGATCAAGTTTGTATTGAAATTGCTAGAAATCTGCAGAAAAGGAGAACACCCTCTTCGAATGTAGGATCCTCCTCACCCAACTCACCGGAAGAACGGCGCACGCCGGCCAAGTTTCAGAACTTGCCTGAACATTTCATGAAGGAAAAATCAAGTAGCAGTTCAAGTGAATCAGAAAACGAGTTTTGAGTTGACGAATTCATCACAGAAAATTGATTAGTTAATGTATATAGTTGCCATGAAAAATCCCCAAAAAAAGGAGAAAAATTGTCGGTATTGTAAAAATCATAGGTGAATTGATTTTTTGAGAATTGCCAAATTAGATCATATTCATTCTTTCGCAAGTTTTCCGTAAATATGAATAGTTAGATCTTCCATTGCCGCTTCTTTGTTTTCCTTTTCTTGTTTCTTTGCCAAGCTTTTCCCATTCCCAATGTAATCAAGAAAGAAAAACATTGATCCACCACATGATTTATGGCAACATGTTGCTGATAATTATCAATGACAGTTCCTCAGAAAGTCTTGAACTTTCATTGTTTTATGAATTATCATCGGATTATGGTGTTGTTAGCCCGGCTCCACTTTAGTCTTTTGGATGAATGGATATGCACCGAAGGGAGTGCACGATATTTATGGCTTGTATGAGACGTGGTTAGCATCTAGAAACCCAGAAACTATCTCCCTAGAAAAACAATAATGGCAAGAGAGAGGAGCACTTCAACTAAAATCAGAAGTGGGAAATTCCCTGGTGAGGTGGGTTTGGATTAGCAAATAAAAAGGAAAGTTGGGAGAATGAATGGGGGGCTTGAGCTAATCAAGTGGGCAAGAGTGATTAGACCCACAAAGATGTTGGACAAATTGGTTAACGACAACTGAGGTATTTAACTTGTACTTAAATTTTAGACTTACCATATCATATCACCTAAAGGTGTAATCTTTCTCTTTGTCAAGTAAAGAATTCAGATAGAAAGTCCAAAGCCCCTTCGAAGCAGATGAGTAACTCAGAAATTGAGAGAGATGCTTTAAAAATGAACTTAATCCAGTCAATTTTAGCCACGTGATTTTCATGAGAGCTCCTACCCAACTAAAATCTTGAATCTTGAATCTTAAATTTAACTTGCCTTGCTTGTTCCTCTTCAATGCTCTTAAGCTACTCCATCATCTCCCCTCCATCACCATCATCCATCCCACACTATATATATACACATACACACATATACAATCTTTAGTTGTTTCCTAATACCAAATCCACCAAAACCTCACCATGAATTTCTATTCTTTGCTACAAATGTTCCTTAGCTTAGCCCTTCTACTGGGCCATGGCAAGCCTGACCAAGATCCACTTCAAGATTACTGCATTGCAGATCCTGAGCCTTGTTTTTACTTGAATGGTGTTCCTTGTATCAACCCCGAATTCGCAACTGCTGCTCATTTCACCACTTCAGCTCTTTCCAAGCCTGGCGACACCAAAGCCAACATTTTTGGCTACAATTCCACCATCACCACTGTTGCCAACTTGCCTGGGATTAACACCTTGGGGCTAGCCTTGTCTCGAATCGATCTCGCTCCCGCAGGGATCGTGCCACCTCATTCGCACCCACGAGCCTCTGAAGTTACTACTTGCTTCAAGGGCTCCATCCTTGTGGGCTTCGTCGATACGGCTAATAAAGCGTATACCCAACAACTACGCGTCGGAGAGTCATTTGTTTTTCCTAAAGGATTGATCCATTTTGTTTATAACACTGACCAAAAGAATCCAGCACTTGCTATTTCTGGGTTTTCTAGTCAAAATCCTGGAGTCCAAATAGCTTCTATTGCTGCTTTCGCATCACATCCTTTGATACCAGATAACGTTGTCAAGAGGGCGTTTCAGATTTCAGGCCAAGATCTGATGAAGATTCGTAAAAACCTTGGAGGATGATTGCAAGAAAGTTTCCGGCATCATTTCCAAGATCCTTTAAATGCATGCCAAGAATGCCAGACGGGTTTATATTTTGAATATTTCAAAGAAGAACAGAAAGGAAAACATTGTAATTATCTGTAATTGTGAAAAATAATTTGTACAGATTAGTATGATCTTTTGGTGCATTTGAAGATGAAAACTAGATCTAATAATGTTTATTTACATGAAAAGCTTTTTAATAATTGAATTCATTTTTACTACGAAATTTTAGTATTGTCATGTTTGTCAATATATACCGAAACTCCGTCAACTCCAAGCTTTGATCAGACTGTTGCTTGATTCCCCCAGTGTGATAGCAAAGCTGCATCTGCTCCTGGAACTCCCTCCATGCTCGTCCTGGTGTCCAAGAGTCGAGCCTGTTATTCTGGTTCTATCAGCAAATGCTGCATATTGGGGAGATCAATGAGATTTTGATGTTCGAAACCATCTTTTGTTTGTGTCTAGAATAGCATTCGGACAGCTTTGATTTCCGAAGAGTTTTAGAATTCATAGAAAAAGATTTAAACTGGCCTATAATGATGAAAGCCACCAGAAAATTCTTATGATGTAGTCTCACAAATCCATGGAGTACATTTTCCATTATCATGGATCAAGTCTTGGATACGAAGAAATCAAGAAAAAAAACCAGAAATACCTGGTCTGGCTTTTGCATGCTGTAGCGCTCTATTCTGCACTCAAATGAATCCCAATGTTCTTCAGCAAGATTGCTTAAAGTGTGTTTTAAGTGCGTTTCTGACAACCTTTTCCATGTTTCTTGGGAATTCTGAGGACGTATCGGTGACTGCTATACAGAACTGACATCAAATCCATTGCCAACTTTCCCCTTGTGTAATACAGTGGGCAGTTGAGCAATAATGTGGATGACATCAAGATCATGATGCCTCATCTCCACTCAGGGTTGAAAGATCAACCACTCCAAGGTAATAAGGGTAAAGCAGCAGCAACAACAGCAGTGGTCATTGCTGCTGATGAACCCAATCCAGTTTCAGCCACCTCAGGCTTGCAGTGTTGCCCATTTAGCTCCCCTGCATTGAAGGTGAAAGCGCAAACTCTAGCCCATGATTCCGGTGCCAAAGGGAGTCAGACGAGCTTCAATCTGTGAACAAGCTAAGCATGGTAACAACATTAAGAGCATGTCCTTCATCCGCTTGTTACTCTCTGAAAATCAAACTCCACCAGTAAGGATTGCAGCACAGATTATTTATCCATTTGTTGCAAAGATCAGAAAAATATGAAATCTGAATTTGGTTGGCTAAGAACCAAGCGTTGCACAGTCGAGTATTCGAGATAAATTTTGAAATGATGAGATGGAAGCGGTGGTTGGAAAGTGGTGCCATGGAACCCAAAACCAAAGCATCATGCAGCTCGTTGGCTTCTGACGTTTGATCATGTATAAAAAAGTCAAACGCTAAGAGTCGGACGTCAAGCTCCGCCCAAACTTTACCTGCCGACCCTCCCTTTGCCTACATCAGGGACAAATTGGTGGCTCGTCTTTGACTTGTAATTTAAAACTTTAAGAATAACTAGATATCATTAATTATTAATAATTAATGTACTATTAATAATTCATAAACCACTCGTATTTTTCAAGCTACGTTTCATTTCCATTAAAATCACCCTTACAAGCCCTCCCATCAGCAACCACGGACATGTCAAAGGAGGTGCCATTTTTCCATTTTTGACGGGAAGCCACCGTACCGGAGCTAAAAATAGCCATCACATACACTTCCGCTGGGAACATCCAATTAGGGCCAGGGCAAGGCGGCCCTCAGGAGTTTTGAAAATGGTTGTGGGTTGCCATAAGAATGGGCAGAAATATGGAAACCAGAAGTTTGGTGTATATCAGTTTCAGAGAACTTGAAACGTATTTGAATTGATGAACACCTAATAATATCAAATCGTAGCCGAGAGAGAACTACACAAAAACTTGATTCAAACAATTCAGCCCCCACAACACAACCTGAGAAGAATCAGAGCATTCTATACAAAAATGTCAAAGAGGTAAAAATAAAAAAAAAACCAGTAAAATCACAGCCGGAAAGACTAGAGATGAACATCTTCTCTCTATCATTTTATTTGGAATCATTTCCTGATCACTTTTTGTTTGTTGTGTAAAGAGATATTCGAGTATGGTCTGTAGGGAGCTTGCTTGCAAATGTTAGCTTATGGAAGAATAGCTCTAACTTCTTTCCTATCTGCTCCAAATGCCTGCAAATGAAATCAGAAAGAAGACCATCACTATCATGGAAGAAAAAAAACCGGCACTGGTCGCTGTTGGTTCTATTCTGCATTTCAGTCTTCAGGTGGAATTGGAATATGGGCAGGAAATCAAGATAACTAACTGGCTAAAAATGCTCTTTCAGCTTATCTCCTATCTCATTCAAAAGTGCTCTTAACATATGCCCCGAGTTCAAACGTATCCTAACCATCATACACTATTACTACACAACAATGGCAACGGATGATAAGAGGCATCAAGAAGAGGAAAAGAAAATAAAGAGCATTGAAAATACAAGAAATATGTATTACCTCAATTCCAAAATCTTTGACGTACACATTTGCAAAAAGTTCTGAAGGTTCTGGCATCGGGCTTTCCTGTAAACACAAATTTAAGAAACAGAGAGCAGCAAAGATCAATAAGGCACTAGAAATAATGAGATAAAAAAATATCATCCCATTACAAGATCACAAAAAACTCAAAAATATACTACATAAAATTTCTTAATTCTTACCTTGGCTTGAGCAATAGCATCATCTACTTCCTTTCTTATTTGTTTCTCAATATCCTAAAAGGAATAGAAAAGTTATGGTAATTCAATTTTCTCAAATTTGCATTCTGAAAATTCTAAACCTGAAAGTTTTTCCGCAAGACACCAAGATAGAAAAATGGAGTAAGACAAAATTTTGAAAATTAACAGTACTACTTTTAAATAGCCAAAACAGTAATTTCATATTGAAACAAAAGAGGACGAAATAAACTTACCTTGAGCTCTTTCTCAGTAGCTATGTCATGAGCTAATAGCAGCTTTCTTATTCTTTCAACTGGGTCACGTTCCTGAAGATGATACAATATAGATATGTCCAAATGTGAAACATCTTAGATGAAGAATTAACTTGTGAAACAACAGAACTGTTGAACTATGATATAACCTGTCTGACGCCACTAATCTCATCACGGGTACGGTAGGTGCTGCCAGGATCAGACATTGAGTGGCCATGGTACCTATAGGTGTCCATTTCAAGTATCTGACACAAAAAGAAATCATGATTAGGTACATCTAATGTAAGTAAACAACACCTGCATTTCTATTAGTATACTACATAAAATTGCTTGTATTCCCACCAGATGGGCAAAACAACCATATACTACGTAACAATGATTAGAAACATAGCTTCCATTCTGTATCCAAGCGTGCCAAAAATGGTTAACATAAGGGATGCAAAAGAAAAAGTTGCAACGAAGTGGAACTCACAAGGGGACCATTCTTCAAAGCAAACTCCTTCGCAAATTTGCATGCTTGTTTCACAGCAAGAGCATCCATGCCATCTACCTGATAAAATGGAGAAAGAAAACATCACAATCGGAAAAAACTATGCTGCAAAGATAGCACCAGCTAATACCCAAAAGTCCAGTTTCAGATTCACTTATGGCACACAAATCATTTTCAATAAAATGCACAGTACTAATCAAGCCCACAGCAGCAAAGCAAAGCCATTTAAAGTTCACAAGCAATTGAAAAAAATTGTAATACATATCCACAATGAGCACAAACTATTCAAAGGGCTCATCCATTCTTTTATTGAATCCTTCAGACTTTGATTAATTGCACTATATGGATCAAAAAGACTATAAATTGGAGATAAAGAACATGTTTATAGTCATATGCGAACAGATACAATGAGCAAAGCAACATAAGTTTTCACGTTTTAATTATTATCAGCTATGAATTCTGGGTGTACAATCCTATCATTCATTCTTTGCAGGTCATCCATAACAGTAGCGAAGGCAGCTAACTAAGAATCGAAGGATGGAATTCAAAATCTAAAAGAAACAAGCAAAAATTTGCCCCGCCATACGCTGACTACTAAACAAGTTAATCACATACACACCATTTGACTAATTTGGCAGATCAAAACAGCCACGTAACAACAAACCCAATTAAGCAAATAATTGAAAACAAAAACGAGATCCAATCCCACCTTCAATCCAGGCACATAATCTCCTCGCTTGTAATAAGCAGGACTTTTAGCAGCCCTCCATTCAGCTGTCCCCATACCATCTGCAAGTACAAAACAAATGGAAAATTCCAATAAAAAAACAACAAAATAAAAAACTCGCCACAAAAATTAATTTTCCTTGCAAGAAAATAAAGAATCAAAACACCTACAGTGATTATTCTCGCAGACCAAAATAACAGGGAGATCCCAAAGAGCAGAAATATTAAGAGCCTCAAATAACTGTCCTTGATTAGCAGCACCATCACCATAAAGCGCAAACGTCACCGTTTCCTCTTTATTATACTTTTGAGCAAACGCCAATCCACAACCTAATGGAACTTGAGCTCCAACAATCCCATGCCCTCCATAAAATCCAGAATCCTTCTTATAAAAGTGCATGGACCCGCCCTTCCCTCTCGAACATCCATCCTTTCTTCCCATTAGCTCTGCAAACACCTCCAGGAGGGTCCCACCGCGCCCTACAAAAGTACAGTGGTCCCTGTAAGCAGTTATGATGCAGTCCTTCTTGGTGATAGCAGCTTCCATGCCGACGGCAACAGCTTCTTGACCGTCGTAGAGGTGACAGAAACCTCGTATCAGTTTCGCTTTATATAGAGAATCGGCGGCGATCTCCATACGGCGCATGGTAGCCATACCGCGGAAAAAGGTGAAGAGTTCCTGTGAACTGGTTTCCACAGTGCGAGATGGCGGCTCGCATTTGTGAGGAGTGAAAGGAACGGAGGTTTCAATAGTTAGGGGATCCGTGGAGGTAGAGATCGGACGGCAAATAGCGGCGGCGGAGGCGAGGGACTTGAGGAGGTTAAATCTAGAAGAGATTGATGAGGAGAAAGTTCTCTGTGATAGAGCCATATCTACCGTTGGATTGGATGAGCCGGTCGGAAATGAAGGGGAGGGGATAGCTCGTATGGGTTTCTGGTGGAGGAGAGAGTAATATTAACGATGACGAAAAATAGAAATGGTGGCGTTGGTGGTGGGGGGTGTTTGAAGAGTCACCTCATTCTTGGCTTTTATTATTCAATACTTAATTTAAATTTTTTTAAAATTAAAAGAAATCCAACTGGTGATCATATTTTATGAAATTTGGCAGTATTCTGGTCCCCTGGTCAGCAGTATTGTGGGGTATGAGTCAGTACTAGTACCAGTACACCAGCTGCCACTTACGAAAAGAATGCTGCTTTTCCTCAATAATTAATAGTAATAACGATGGCTTCATAGCCTGGAGAACAGCAAGTAAATACCAAGTTCACAGACTACTAAATTGCAGGATCTTGAAAATGTTTATCCTGACAAAGTGGAAGCGGGTCTTTATGGATCTTAACGAAGAATACAATAGGAATTGATGAATGGAATATACATATACCTCGATTATTACATCATGTTATTTCTATTTACATGATTGTAGCAAAAAAGGAAGAAAAAAATTGCAATTTACTGCAGTCTGGTTAGCCGTGTCTGCTTTCGTGTTTGATTCTTTTTCATCTTCTCCGCTACAGCGCCCGGTCATTTCATTTGCTCTGGACGAGGCAACATTAAGAACAAACACATCTGACATTTATAAATATCAGATCTGTCAACTTTTCCTTCTAGCCTAATGGTAAAGAAATGGAAACAGAAAAGGTAATTAGATCACGTATAGACCATAATAGCAGTTGGGTGCATGCTCAGGGATCTGTGGATGAAATTTTGAAAGCTATGCTGAAGCGAACGATGATCCAGCATCAGAATGTCAATACGCACCGAGTCCAGTTCAGGATAGGCATCTTAAGAGCTGGATAACCATCTGCGGAACCGCTCTCTTTTTTTAGAAATGTTTGTTTGGTAATGGCTTGGGTCGTTCTGTCCAGAAGCTCTCTTTCTACTTCTAGTCCGATACAAAAAATCCTCTGTATCTAAAACGTAGGATACCTGTGATGCAACAGTCGCCAAAAGATTAGCAGAAGAAATATGACCCAACAGACATGAACCACCGAAAATGGAAGACAAAGAATATAGCATAACAGAGCATACTTTGGATGAATTGCAAGCAATCTTGCACTCTAGACCATTAAGAACTTGGAATCCTTCCATGTTCTTTGATTCATCGAGACCTGAACGTTTACGTGTGTTCCTGAAAGTATGGATGCTGTCAGCCTGAGAAATCAAGAACATGAACTTTAGTTTTTCACATTGCATCTACACACACCTCTTCAGGAAAATACCAGGTTTCTCTGTTCTGTCAGAAACAACGGAGAGGAATTCATCGTGCAGATAAGTTGCAAAAGTAGGATCCATGGAAACAGCAGTCACTTCAGGCTTGTCATGTCCAAAGTCCATGAGCTGAATAGACATATGGGTTGGTGTGGAAGACTGCAGTGAAAAATCGTCTTATTACAATTGAAGTATGATTAACATTTTCATATCTTGCCTCCCAAGACATTCCATCCATCAAAGAAAATGAAAAACAAAACCACTAGAAACCTACATATTCTATACGATATATGTTCTCATCATGAAGAAGAGCACGAGCATTTTCGCGATACACTACGTCAATGAATTGTCCAGGTCTCCTTGATTTTTCGTATGCATATAATTGAAGCAATTTGTTGTCGATCTCATCATTTGCCATTGTTTGGAGCTGAGAAAAATATCACAAGATGAATTTTTAGGTCGAACAGGAATAAGTTGGAAAAAATGTAAAAAGTATACCAATATTTTAAAAAACAACATTTAACCTGTTTAACAAGTTTAAGAATTAACTTGTCCAAAGTGAATAAAATATACGATTGGATTCCTATAATAGCTCGGCAATCATCCTCAAATTTGGTGTTATCAGAAGAACCATCAAGTAAGTTATACAGAGCAGTCATAAACCTGCATATAATATATAAAAAGTTAGATGAAAAGATTATCATATTTGAATGGATTGAATAGCCAAAACCATTTAAGCACCTGGCATAGCGATCGGTAGGACTTGAATCATTTGACGCCCTCCATTTCATTTCAGCAGATGGTGAAGTGATTTTTGCTGATTGCATTCTTTCATACAGTGTCTGAAAAATTAAGCAAGAGGAATGTTAAAGAAAATGATCACATTACAATAAAAGAAAGGTTATCTAAAACCACAGAAGGAAAAGGGCATTACTTGGTGAAGCCTAAAAAGCACATAGAAAGAGTCATTTCCGTAAAAAACCCGAGACACCTTTTCTTTGTCATGTAATGCTGAAGGTACATGCTTTGCAAGAGGCTTAACATTTAACAGAGAACGTTCTGAATATGGCAACATTGTTCGTTCTTCTTCAACATCATGAGCATCCGCCATCCCTTCAGCCTCACCTTCACTTTCAGCTTTATTATCATGTTCTCCATCTTCATCATGCTCTTCTTGAGAACTATCTTCACCATCACCTGACTCACTTCCCGAAACCTCGCCATTCTCAGAGGCATTCTCGCTATCCTCAGATGACTTTTGAGCACTTTCACCACCCTCATCATCAGCATCAGCATCATTTTCTTTTCCTATATTCCTGTAAGTTTCTACCTCATCATGTCCTGTTTGGTATTCTCTGTTTACAGCACTTTCCTTGGCCTTACGCACAACCTGCAGACCAGCTTCTCCATAAGCTGCAAAATTCTCCTCCAAATCTCCGTTTGGAGACAATTCACCCTCTTCTCTTTCAATTTTAGATTGTGCAGCAGCCTTGTCATTATGTCTACGATTCTTTGCACCTTCTGTTGGCAATCCCCTTGTCGAAACATTTGGTCTTGAAAAATCAGCATCCTGTCAGAGAAAATAATAAGAATACAATCTTCTTTTATCACAACATTACAGCAGTAAATTCAAATCCAAATTTCATTAATTTAGTTGTTTATTTTTCAAATACCCAAGCCAATTATGCTTGTTGTACTGCCAATGAGAAGAACAGGAAGGAGAAGAAAAGGATATACAAACTCATAGAACCTAGCCAAATTCATAAATTTAATACTTGTAAAATAGTAGCCAAACCTCGTCTAAATGTGAATGACCAATTACAAGCATGCTCTGCTTGAAGTTAGATACAAACCCAACATAAACATACCTCTGCTGAAGGTAAATTTTCATTGCTTGAACCTAGTCCAAGCCTACCATTAGAGCCACCATTGCTTGATCGTGGAGTAACAACGCCAAGCCCTAGCAACAAAGAATTGTCAGAAAATAGCTATTCATTTTTAGAGGAGAAAAATGTGAGAGAAACATAAAGATTCACAGAGGTGTCAATAATAAAGAAAACTACAAATCATATTACATTCAAAACATTCATCAGACCTGACTCTTTGTTCACTCTTCCTTTACTCAACTCTGCTCCAGTGGCAAGCAGTGTGTTGAAATTGACCAACTGTTCATTTGAAGCAGTTTGCTTGCCAACCACTGACATATCATCAGCTGAGGCACGATTAATCTGCATTTTATCATGTTGAACTGTACTGCAGAAAGTATCACCCTTGCATGCAATTTGCCCTACGTCTGAAGAACCATGTTCATTAACCCTATTATCTCCATTTGGCAACAAACTCCTGCATGAACTGGATTGCTCAGGCGGGATGCTTTCATCTCTGTTCCTAGAAGGATTTGAAAGCTGGCTGATGATGATTGTACCATCACCAGTAGGGCTGCTTTCACTTTCTCCACTTTTGGAAGAATGATTTTTTGCCTTAACAACGTCTTCGGTGTCCTCTGCACCCTGAGGCCGAGAAGGAACACCAAGCAAGGGTTCCAAGAAGGTTGTCCAAATCTTCATCACTTTGTCCAATTGTTCTGTTGAGCACACTTCACTGCATGAGTATTTAATCAGCTGATATATATCCTCATGAATGTCAGGGTCAGGGTAGTCAAATTCCAAATTTGGTGCGATAGAACATCTGTTTCCAGCAGAAAAGGCAAGAAGCACGTTGTCTTCTTTTTGCTTCTCACTTATTTCTTTGATCTCTGCCAATAAGGCTGCAAAACGCATGGTATATTGAACATGCAACAATAAAAAATCCATGATCATTCTCAAAGGAAATCTGAGCAGCCATAAAAAAGATGGAAACACACCTTATATGCTATGCATGCTAGAGGTGAAGGGAAACCAACAGTAATTCATAAGCGTAGTTTGTGCTAAGTACCAATCGACTCCACTTATATACCACTTAAATTCCTTATATCTTTTACATATGGGATTCCCCAACATTCATAACAGTGGCCTTAGCTAGGGTTGGTATCCATCTTGCACAAAACCAATTGGCTTGTGTTAAATATCAATCTACTCCACTTATATACTACTTGAGCTCCACACATTTTTTTCATGTGGGATTCTCCCCCAGGATGCTTGGAGATTCAAAAATAAGTAAGAGAGATAATGAATTATATGCTTGGACAAATGGGGAAGAAAATTAAAATTCAAAAGCTGAGCATCATCACCAAATTTATATGAGTACTTAAATATTAATAAGCGCAAAATAGACAATACAAATATCTAGATCTTCTCCCATTGAGGTGAACTTCTTTACACCCCAAACTTGCTGTGTGATTGTTTTCATGTTCTACAATAATAATGAAGGAAATTGAGTATCCTTCTACTCCCTTCCTCTCCTTAAGAACCAAACAAGATGATTCCTCTGCTATTCTCTTCCCTAGTACTTAACCGAATCCATGCTTATAGGCTAAGACCAAACATTACCAGGTAATCAATTAAGAAGGTTCCTCTAAGTTGATTTAGTAGCTATGATAGGTAGCTTACATGTAAACATCATGCAGCATAGTTTTCATTGTCAATCAAAGAGAGAAAAATAATGCTGTGTTATGTTTGAATAAAATAAAGTCATAGACAAAGCATACCTTTGGCACTCAAATTCTTAGCATCCTGCTGCTTGAAGTAAAAGCTCCGATGATCAAGGGACTTGTGATAGTTCTTAGCATAAATTTCAGCCCACACTTTGTTAAATTCAGAGCGACATTTTTGCCACTCTTCTTGTTTCTGCTTCAAACGAGTTAATATAACAGGCAAAGTAAGAGAAGTGTTCTTCCTTAATACGTCCATCACATCAAGCCCATGATCACCGTACAAACGTTCAATACACCTTAGATTAAGCGCTACAATAAAGGAAACACTACCATCAGCAAAGAAGTTAGAGAGAGACGAAGAAATAGGCAAATTGACACAGCTGACACATAAGCATAGTAAAACATCAGGCAGTGATATTTTATTGGACATGTATCAATTTTTACAACCTGTCAGGTGCTCATCAATACAAATTCGGATATCTGCTTTGATTCTGTTATTATTGATCTTTTCTAACAGTTCTTCGACACACTTGGTTGTTACCTTCACAGATTCCAACAGCATGTCCAACTCAAACCTGACAACAAAAAGAACAATCAATGATTGTTGAGAAAAAGTTATCAAAACAGTTTGAAATCATCTAAATGACAATTTCCAAGGAGAGGGAGAGTGAATAACAGAATGCTACCACAAACTTAATAAAAGTAGAGTAACAAGGCCACTCATTTTTATGCCAGATTAGATCTTCAAACACTGAAAGTCATCGTGACAACATAAGTGGTTAGAATAAAGTAACTATTCCAAGGGTGGGTGCATAGCATATGCAGATAGTAAAATGCCCACGTATAGAAAATACACAGCAATAGAAGAAAATATAAGACCAACATCTCAAAACCTCTGCAAAGTCTAACCTGTCATCTTCACATCGAAAAAGGCTTTCTTCATACTGGTTTTTCCGCATGTGTTTGAAAGAGTAATCTTCACTTCCTGAAGTGACAGATACCCAATGATCATTCAATACTTCTGCACCAAGTTCTGTACAGTGACTTGCTGGAGGTCTGGGATACTGCTTCAAAATAGTAAAACAGTCACAAGGTTGATTAAATAGAAATTCAGTGATCTCCTATCCATAGTAACTTTAAGGACAGTAAAAGGCACACACATTTTTTGGTAGAAGACGATAGCTTGGGGTGCAGCTTTCACAGTTGGATAAGTCAAGCTCGTTAATTGGTTTTGCCAAAAACTTATCCTTGCTGGAAAACAAGGACATCTTGTGACAACCAATATCCTTATGGCCAAAGGCAACATTTTTGACAAGTCTATCCCTTTGCCATGTTTCGTGTTCCCCATCTTTTAACCCATCCTTCCCACGATCCTGATATCTATCTTTCTCCTCTAACTTCACAGCTCTGAAAATATTACTTTCAATCCACAAGGATTCTGGAATAAGAAGTTGTAAGCAACCAAAAATCAGATACTAGACTATTCGGTTAACCTAAAACTGTTTCCAAATATTTCATAAACAGAAATAAACAAAGGTTACTTGAAACAAAAATCATTCCAAAACGAATGAGGTACACTCACTAGTTGGTCACACGTAGTTTTCTACACTTCAGCATAATATATTACACATTGCATGATAAATCATCATTGTGTACTATGTGATTCAGTTTGATTCCTGAAATATTCAATTTACCCAAAGACTGAAACCAAAAGAGAAAAATAGGAAAAAAAAGAGAGAAACAGCAACTGAATTTGTGGTTTCTTAACTGAATCTGTGGTTTTCTTCAATAACTCATAACATAAAAATATCAAACGCCTTAAGAGTCCAAGGAAGAAAGTAGCTAAGAAAATGAGGTTGGTTCCATGTTGCATGAGCCTTGGTATACAAATTGGTGTGAGCAACGCATTCATTATCAATTGAAATTGGTATTTTGTTCAAAAAAAATATTTGAAATCAATATATACCGATTGTTATAACAGAGAGGCAATATCACGTGAAGAGAATTCTAACAATAATATGAGGGAAATAGTATTTTCACTTACTTCTGCTAACAACATATGCTAGTAGGCGTTCTGCATGACAGATCAAATACAGAGTGTAAGCAATGTGAAATTTCTTAAATACCAATGTGAAGCATCTGTTGAAAAAGTTACCATTCTTTTCACACTGTGAGAAAAATTCATGAAATCCATCCATAAGATCTTGATATTTTCCAATTAAATCATTTACCTGAGCAAGTAAAAAAGGTCTTCATGCATCAAGAATTCAATTGACTGTCACTTTACGAATACAAAAGAACTGGACAGACAGACAGATGTTATTGATAATTTTGCAGGAGCATGCTTATGTTGACCTAAACCATTTCATAAAGTTGCATACTAGTCAAAACACAATCTACCGACAAAGTTCTTAAAATATGGCTCTCAACAAACAGCCATAGAATGTCAAATAGAAACAAACATGAGTGTCCAGGATCCAGTTAAACCATCAAAACATCTATCACCTAGAATGCAAGTATATATAATTATATCTGCTCAAAATGCCCAAGAATCAAGTTCACAAGCAACGCAAGTCGAAAGAACATATTTCAAAATCCAAATAGACTATTGCTATGGGCAAAGCCACTGTAAAATCTGTAAAATCGTTTATTCTTCTTTGGCCTGTATTGTCAAATGCAATAAGCAAATATTAGCCGTACCAAAGGCTGGAGTTCTGCTCTCGTTATTATTTCTTTGTGATACAGATCAAGGCACTCAAAGAATCTTTGGAAATCATCAGTATTAGGTAGCCTTTCCTTCACTTTATCAATGAAAGAAAGATCTTGACTTGACGCATCTGCCATAACATAAACCACATTAATAAGCAAAATTAATTCACAAAATGAGTATCAAATACAATTCTCAAAAGAAACATTCAACTCAAATCACAAAAGGAGCATTTATGATGATACTGGAGAGATAAAGAAAACCTTAAGAAGACAAAGGGAAATAGACAACTTCTAAAAAAAAATGAATAAAAACATGAAAAAGAAGAAATTGTGAAATTAAAATAAAAATACAGACTCACAAAGGAAACAGGACTACAATTTACACCATTAAGCTAATAATATTCATCAAGGACATTGAAATTTGATTGCATTATAAAGCTATCAGAAACGAGATGATAGAAGTTTCAGTAGATAAAGATGAAGAATAAATAAGTATGCCTCACCATCCCCACCTTGATTACCAGCATATGAATCTTCGACCCTATGAGCAGATTTTCGTTTGTAAGGAAACTGTTGCATGTTTGGATCATGACTGCTATCACGCTCATATTCCCTATCAGCTCGTTCCCTTTCTCTCCTATCTCGATCTTCTCTCCTATCCTTTTCCTTTTCCCCATGTCTTTGTTGCTCTTTGTCTGATCTTATAAGAGATCTATCATGGTCTGGACCAGGAAAGTCAACATTGAAATTACAATTGGCATGAGAAGCGGTCATTCTTTCTTTCTGGAAGATTAAAAAAAGAACATGTTAGATTGGCAGTCAAGATAACAAAAGAAAGGATGATGAAGGAAATACCTTGTCTAAATGCTTTTGTCGGACTGTGGGCATGGCAGATGCCCGATCATGATGAATGGAATTCCGGCCAGATTGAGCATAGTGAGCAGCGGCTGCTGAAGAATCAGGTAGAAAATGCGTAAACTCCATGAGCAGATCACTATGGTCTTGAAAAAGATTAGAAACCTGCAGGTGCAATTACGTAGATGAGATGTGCATGTATAGAAATGGAGTGAAAAACAAAAGACAAAACAAGAAAAGCTGATGAAATACCTCTCGGTAAACCTCTGTTATTGGTTTATTTTCTTTTCTATACATATTCAAAATGTCTAAAAATGATTTGTAAACATGGTCATCACCTTGAAACCTTGTCTGCAGAAAGACAATTTAGAAGGCTAAAATCTTCAAAACAAATAAAAGCTGTAATCCACTTAGGTTGTGAAGATTTCCACCTTAATTTTGTTCACAAAATTAATCGCTTCTTCAAATTCAACAGGCTTTTTCAATGGAGGTTGTTCATCCTCTAGAGGGAGGGTGATCTCATATCCCTTAGGTAAGAAGGTATTGAAACCTAAAATAAGTTCAGGATGCCCTTTAAATAGATCCTTTACCCTTCTTATGACTCCTGCAGTATCAATTCTACAAAATTGACTGTGATCAGTAACCTTTAAATTGGAAAAAGAACCACATAACATTTCATGGCATACTGATCGAACCTTTGAGCTTTAAAATCTTTCATGACCTCAAGAAAATGATCATACTTGTCCCTTTTATCTTGAAACATATCCTTCACGGCCTTGAGATATGTCAAGGCATCACTGGTTGTTAGTTTCTGCGCTCCTCCACCACCACCTCCTCCTCCTCCTCCTCCTCCTCCTCCTCCTCCAGCTCCTCCCATCATCTGGGGTTGCCCTGAACTTAATTGCAAAAAGATTTGTGCATCATAAATAATTGAAATCGACTAAATATCAATATCCAAAGAAAAACACATCAGATTTAAACATAGTTCATTTTCATTACGTTGATCTCCTATGTAGACGTTGTTAATTATACGTACATAACAGTAACTAGTAGAATAATTACTATTTAAGGTCATACAACCTCCAATAAGCAAAATCAGACTTCTGAACATAAATTAACATGACAATTTGAGGGAAAAAATTATTGATCTTTCTTCACCCGTCTATTAACAAGAAAAACAAGAATTCTCAAACTTTGACCAATACACTAATCAGTCAACTACAAATTAAAAACTTACGTTTCTCCACGAGAAGAGACCATAGGCCTCTTGAGTTGAGACTCGGAAGAAGAGTTTACACATGCATCATCTCGTGACCTTTTCATCCTTCTAAAAGAAATGAAAAGGAAAATGATCTCTCTCTCCTTTTTGCTATCTCTTTGTCGTGTGCTTCCTCTTCTATTCAGCGACAGCAATAAATCATGCTCCCGAAAAATTTCAAGAAAAGCAAAATCCTGCAACAAAAAAAAAGACAATCACTAATTTTAAACATCGAACAGATCTAACCAACACAGAATCAAAAACACACAGCAAATCATTTCCTCAACGAGAAAATTAACAAGCAATGAAAGGAAAAGGTATACAAAAAGGAAAGCAAAAACAGTTAAAAGTGATAATACAAATTCTCGCATTTACTGATGAATAACAAGAAATCATATCGACAAGGCAAAACTAACAGGAACAAATATATGAAAGATCGCTTACTGGCTCAATTTAGCAAACGACACTTCAAATGGAGAAACACGAAAATTAACAAACCAGAAAAAAAAAAAAGAAGAAGAAAAGCTATACAACGGAGATTTGCGGTTTGAATGAAGATGTCAATTTCAATAATCATACCTTTAAAACTGAGGAATTGATACAATACAATGCAATGCAATGGAATGATTGTTTGTCATTATCAAAGATATATAAATCATGTATTCTTCTGAACTCGATGATGATGATGATGATGATGATGAAGATGAAGATGAAGAAAAATATTATTAGTAACAACTTGAATAAAACTTGAGGCGTGGTGATAGTAAATAAATTGGAGTAAAGTATCATTTTAACCCTTGATGTTTAGTCAAAAGTATATATTGATCCTTATACTTTTTAAATGTGCATTTAGAGGTCCTTATTGATGCTTATACTTTTCTATCGATTTTTCAAAGAAATATTTCATTTAATTTTATAATGAAAAATTATAAAATTGTTCAATCTTGGAATAAATATCTAAAAATCATTCAAATCTACAAGTAATTTTTGAAATCAAATATTCATATTATTTTTATTTTCATTATATTTAAATCAAAATATTTTATATTATTTTCATTGGATGTGAATGGTACGATTTATGGGTGCATTCCTCATCAATATAAGAAAGATAATAATTTTAATATTAATTTCACCTTTGAAGAGTATACGAGCTAATATCTACCTCAGACTAAACATTAGAGGGCCAAATGAGCCTTAGCCTTATCTCTAAATACATTGAGATGGCTGTTAACCGGTTTTGTTCACCGGGTATACCCGGTTGAGTTAGTGTCTCTTTTACCTACGTTGTATGCAAATACAGATCAGGGCACGGTTAGGGTTTTCTTTGTAATGATCTTGTTAAGAGCTGAGTTTTACTTTTCTAAAGTTTTTCTGTTATTTATTTTAATATTTTTTTACATATACAGATATATTTATTTATATTTATCAAATAACAAATTTATATATGAATATAATTTATTATATATAATTATTAATTTATAAATAATATATTATTATATTATTAATAAATTTATACTTTTTATATTAATAAATATTGGTTGAATATTATTTGGATAAAATCAAAATAAATCAGATTTTTTAATTTGGTTCTTTTTTTTTTATTAGTTTAATTTGATTTTTAATTTTAATAATTTATAATCAATTTAATTTAATTTTTAAAATAAAAAATCAAACTTTATATATAATATTATTTATGTAAAATGTTATATTTATTATAATCATTTGGTGGGAGTCAAACATTGTGCACATTTTTAGAAAGATGTCTTACCAACTTCATAAAGGAAGGAAATAAGATAAAATTAGCATTAATAAATATAAAATATGAATCTCTTATTATAATTAAGTCGAATTAATGTAATTCAATTTAATTTTAAAGATTCGATAACTAAACCATGGTACTTTTTTCTTAATTAAATATAGATTTTACTAATATTTAAAAATAAAGTATTTTTGCAATTAAACCAAAATTCCGATCGAATAATCAGAGGGGAAGAAATGAAATCAACCTAGCACCGCCCACACCAGATTCTTAACGAAGAAATACAGCGAAAGAAAAATTTAGAGAAATGGAACCAGGGAAGTCGGTGCAGTTTCTTCTGTCCGTTGTAGTTATGGCGGTACTATATGCATCTTCTTCTTCTTCTTCTATTGTTGATGCGGATCATACGTCGTAAGTGAAATTATCGAAGCTTATACGCAATTGAAGTTTTGTTTTGAAAAAATTCTCTAAACAGGAATAAATATGTACAATTTGAAGTATTTAGGGTTTTGAAACAGACATGGAAGCTTTGGGCGTAGAGTATTGCTCGGTTTCAGAGATAAACCTAAGGGAAGTAACCTTACTTTTGACTGTTCTCCTTCTGGAGCATGCGTTCCTTGCCTTTACTCTGAGAAGGTTTTCTCTCTCTCCTGTTTATGTATTGTTATTTGTTTTTCCAACTTCACTGTTAGCTGAAGTTTATGGTCTCAATTTCATGCACCTTCATTTGTTTGCTTGAAGTTATATGTAGGGAATAAGTTTTAGCATTGTTGGTGGATTCACATTGATTTTAATTAATTTTTTTATAGTATTTTTAAGCAACAGTGTGAAAATCGAAAGATTGCGAAGTTTTTGTTGCAGTAGCTGGATGTTAAATCTGATAACTTATCTAGCTAAAGGGATGTTTTACATATCTAGCTAAAAGGAAGATACATTTTTTTTTCCTCCTTTGAAGCTGCATTCTGTACTTGTCAAGTTTTGCTAATTTATATGTGAAAATAATTATAATTATGAAGAAATGATAATTTACCATCTTCTCTTTTATGGTTTCCTTGTTTTTTCTTCTCATCAAGTTAAATTTGTTCGAAACATAATTTCACAACTCTCGAAACACTCTTGCATGGCAAGTGATTCTATAAAATCAAATTACAGTGGAATGTGTAGTGTCTTGTATAATTTTTGGTAACGAACATTTCGTCAGTTGTTTGCGATGCTTTTAATTGTACATAGTTGTTTCAGCTTTCTTTTCTTTTCTAGGGTGATGAAAAATATCGATGCAGTGAAACTGGTTATCGCATACCTTTAAAATGCGTTGAAATCAAAGACGTGAAAAAGGATGGAAATGAAAGGAAATCTCAAAATGGTCGAAGTGTTGCAGAGATCTCTTATGGAATTGCAAAACCACTTCTAACATTGCATGACACTACTTCGAACATGAATGGAAGGTTACTGCACGAGGCATCTACTTTAGAAGATGGATCACAGGCATACATTACATATAGAAGCTGTATACCACCTGTCAATGAAGAGAAGGTCTCCGTGTTGGGCTTTGAGGTAATGTTGAATGATGTCTCTTCTCTTTATCTGATCCAATCAGATTAGTTTTGTTTTGTGTACTTGATCCTTCTGAGGTTTTAGGACTGTGTTCAAGTAATGTGATCACTATTTGAATCAATATCCTTGAATCACCTCTTTAGGAATTTAATAATATTAGTAATTTAAAGATGTACCAAATTGTTCTTATAAATCTTATAGTTGACGTTAGATGAGTCTCAATTCTATAGATGCAAATCCAAAATATATTTGCAATTTGAAAGCTACATTTGTATTCGTATCCTTTAAAAGGATTCTTGGTATCTCACATGGTTGTGAGCACGGTGGAGGCTGTTGTAGGTACCTGAATCACTGAATTGTGTTCTTGACTCCTTGATCAAATGATTGTCTGAAATACAAAGGAACCTGAAAACATTTTGATTTCTTGAATTCACTAATAACTTCACCAAAAGAGCTAAAGATAGTTTCAAAAGAGCTGCTAAAAGTCGTCTAGTTTGGTTAATTTGACCATTATAGAAGATTTTGATTGTTACGTCGTAAGTGTTGTATGTAGTCTCTCTGTTCAATTTCCAGGTGCTTCATGTATAAAGAAGTTGGTTTCTGTTTTGTCTCTTACAAATTATGCACATCATATGATTGGACAAAGGAACACAGATGAGTTCTAAATTTAGTTGAAATCTGTTAGCATTATCTTTATCTACATGGCCTTCACATTGTTATTTATGGAGACAGAAATTGTTAAGAATGACTTGAACACACAGCAAAAGTCATTAAATCTTCTTTATTGATTTGAACGTCATGGCAAAGTCGTAGGCTTGATGCTTTGGTGTATGCTTTGTGGTGAACAGGGGATTGTTTTGTGTTTGTTTCTTGTAAGTGGTTCTGTCGTATACTTCCGAAGAAAGCAGACAGCAACCGCATCAGGAGTTGGAGGAAGGATTCAAATGAGCTCCAGATTCTAACAATTTTCAAGCTTTAGTGGTTTTCTCTATTCAAAGCATTTCTTTTTTTGTCTTTTTTCACAATAGATGTTCCAATGTTGCTATATCTTCGCATATGATAAACAGTTCTGTTCACTACTTGCGTTTTGTAATTCGCTCTCCCCTTTATACCCATTTTTCTTTTTGAAGTAGAGCGTCCCTTTCTTTTTCTTATACGTTAATTCTCTGTATTTCCTCTGTAAAATGATTGAGACATTGACAAACCACATTAGATTTTCCGTTGGTAAACAGTGTCAAAATTTGGATTTACTGTTTGCTTCTTCTTTCTTTACATTTTGGATTCGGTTTTATGGTTCTTCGGGCATGTGTCATTTCAATTGGGCACGATATATGTAGTTGGTCTCGGTGCTGATGAGACCTCTCTCTCTCTCTCTCTCTCTCTCTCTCTCTGTTGTAAAATTATGTTTAGAGACATGGAACCGGGTCAGAGAATATTATGATCACCCTTAACTGGGCTCCTTCTCATGTTTGATTTGTGGACGGTTGCCATTGTTTTTTGAGTTTTACAAATCGTTAAAAGAGGGAAATTTTTTTAAAAATGTTACCTCGTTGTAAACCATGCAAAAATAACTGCGAAGACGATGGATCCAAAGTTCAATATTTATAAAACTTTTGTAAGTTTTAATGGTCCTCTGTGTTTGTTGCGGTATGTCGTGGTTGCAGGAGAATCGGGCATGAACAAATTAATCCAACAGAGATTCAAGGTTGGTATTTCTGGTGGTTAGATGGCAGGCGTCAGAGACCAACAAACCGTCTCGACAACAATCGGTTCAAACAGCCAGCAAGCGACACACGGTTTCAATCACAGTCGACTAAGAGGTCGAAAATTGTTTGCGAACTTGCAATAAAGATCAAAAAATTGCCAACAATCATTCAGGCAGACCGAGTTTTGTTTTGTTTTGTCTTTTTTATCAGGTAAAGAAATGAGCAAATATACAATTGGCTCATCAAAAAATCCCCCGATCTCCATCTTAAAATTGTAAAAGAAAAGAAAATACATAATATACCATGTTATTGCTGCTTTCCTCTCTCTGAAATATACACGACTGAATAGGAGCCGGCCATTGGTGCCTCCTGTCAACTTTCCTATGTTTTCCTTGCGGATGTCGAAAAGAAGGCGGCGGCGGCGGCGGCGGTGGCAGCAGCAGGAAAAACTCCAAACAGAGAATGATGTCGCGGATCACCCCACCGTAAAATAATAATAATAATAATAATGGTAAATAATAATAATAATAAGAGAAAATACTCTTGAAAGCACATCTACAGAAGCAATCACCAGCGAACAAAGATCATAAACAACAGGCAGAAGTATGGAAATTATAAGAAATAATCGGGGGTCTTGCGAGTGGTGTCAGGTTCAATTTGCCGAGGTGCAGGTTCAAATTGAAGGAATTTCTGGTCCATATTTTCACCAATCTCTAGTATTGCAGCCATGTTTCCGCACCGATAGCAATAGTTTGGAGCACTAAACACAGTTACCACGTTCTTTTCCTGAACAAGATATTAATAGCAATCAATACGACAGCTTATTTTATATGTATATAAGCCTTAACATGAAAAGAAAATTAGGGCATTTTAGTAAAATGTCACTTTTCTAGTTTGCAATATAAGTGTTAGACATCTATTAATTTTTAAAATTCTGTCATATCTGGTCAAACTAAACTAAAAAAATGTCAAATCCTAACTACATAACTCTACCTACCATATTGCTCCTACCATATGAATAGCAATCACTAAGACTTTTTTTTTTTGGTATGTGTAGGCCTTGTCTATGAAAGAAAATAAATGCAAGTCAGATCTTGGTTGGGTTCATTCACCTGACTCCAATTGTACCCTTCCATGACAAGCTGGTGAGCTCGTGAAATCAGAGTGAGCCCATTGGTATGGTTGAACTGAGCAGCTATGTCTTGTCCAAAGGTATAGCCGGCCCCACGCGGAGAGATTCCCCACCCGCATCTGTCGTCTGGATCAGACCACAAGAGATCACACATAGGTCCTTCATGTGGAACCTACTTGAACAAAGGAAAAGACAAGTGATCACTTCCATAATACAAGTAAAGGAGAGAATTTCGCAACGTACAAATCAAAGCATCTGTTGCAAGGACACGTAAATGCATAGGAACGAGGAATTAAATGATACAATTGCAGTGGGCTCTAAGTGTAACAAGCACTACACTTCGGTTACACCATGCTTTGAAATGCAGCAAGAACAACCTAGATTTAATACATCCCAGTGGAATTGAGACAATGGTTCCTTTAAAACCATGTTTTAAGGGTTGAATCAAGAAAAGAAAAGCTGATAAAAAAACTTGGTTCCACTTTGGCTGTTTGCTGACTTAGCACGACCATGATTAACAAATACTTGAATTCATGATATGATGAGAAATAAAACCAAGCAGTTTGCTTTACCTCTTGTATACGGTCCAAAGCTCGAATGTTATCTAACGTATCCAAAGATGGAGAAAGTCCACCATGCAAACAGAAGACCTACAAGATAAATGCCGACTATCAGACATTGACATTCGGTTAAATGGAGGAAGATTTTCTGGTTAATGGAGGAAGATTATCTGCAGTTTTAGGACTCTAACCTGACTCTCAATGAGCGCTGTAAGAGGTAGATAGTCAAATAGGTCCGTGAAATACTTCCACACATTGGCGTTTCCATATTTTCTCAAACACTCGTCATAAAAACCATACCTGAAAGAGAGAATTGAATGAAAACCACATCAAATACAGCTCAAATCATTAACAACCCTGCATAGGCACACATGTACAAGAAAGAAGAAAAAGCTCATGAAGATTTTTCATACTCCCAACCGAACCACGGTAAGTAAAATATATTGTGGATAAATAGAAGTTGTTATCTCTTCATCTTGTGTATCTAGAACTTTTTTCTACCGGCTAGACTCCTATGATATCTGCCATAACCTCCTGATGATATCTGACACTCTGTCATCTCCTGGTTTACGAAATGTGACATAATTATCACACCTCGCAGAAGAAAACCACAAAACTAGCCCAGAATACCCATGCTTGGTAGAAGTGTTCGACGTCATGTTTCTGGATTGCCCAGGTAAACATGCATGTGAATTTATCCAAGCCCTGAGCTGAGGAAAAATTCAGGTTAACATCACCTAGTGGAGACTCTGTATCTGGCTAGCATGGTTCATATCATCTAATGGTAAGATACATCAGAATAATATTTTCCTCCTCAACGAAAATTACCATCATTTGGCCTACCCAGCCAAGCAATATCATTTGTTTTGCAAGCAGGAGAACTGGTTTACGTGCAGTTGTCTCACAAACCCAGAGAATCATGGAATTCGAAGTTGTACTACATGGCATCGAAAAGACAAGATACCATATAATGTCCTCCTATCATTTACATACTTCCAACAACTCATGATCCAACCAACAAGAAATTAATTCAGAAAACGAAGAAAAAGAGCAAATAAAATCACAAATTTGAAACCAAAAATCTTCAGTTAATAATAAAGAGAGAGACATGGTATTACACTTGAGTGATCTGCCTGCTCTCATGGTTTCCTCTTAGTATGGTGATTCTATCTCTATAACGAACTTTCAATGCCACTAAAAGTGTAACAGTCTCCACCGAATAGTATCCACGATCTGCATTTTCCATGTAATTTAACACATTACGAAATGCTTGCAGGAGAACAAATCAATCCAACTCCAACACGATTCAAAATCTTCAAACATACAGTAAGCTACAAGCTGTAGAATCTAATACAACAGATCACTCAAAATAAAAATTAACCTAAATAATAACAAAACATCGATCAATGCCAGTACATACGTAAATAGAAGCTCAAAATTGAAAAGTAAAACTAAGAAAAACAGAAAGAAATCAGGAAACGAACCTACATAATCTCCCATAAACAGATAATTAGTATCAGGAGCATTCCCTCCTATTCTAAAAAGCTCAATCAGATCGTAAAACTGGCCGTGAATATCGCCGCATACAGTTACAGGACATTTTACAGGTTGCACGTTCCATTCCTCTACCAGTACCGCTCTTGCTTGATCGCACAGCGTCTTCACCTCCGCTTCCGGTAACGGTTTGCAATCCATCAAATGCTCGATCTGACGGTCCAAATCGCCGTGCGGTGGCATCTTTCTTCCTTTACTTTATCAAATATATGGTCAATAAAATCTTAAATTTGAATAAAAATTCGGACGTTTGATTGCTGGGAAGGCGCCACGACTATATCAACGACCTATGCAAGCCTGTTTGGCGATCAAAACGCAGTCGTTTTAGAGATCTGTCCTTCATTCCTAGCCTTCTCTTCCGTCTTCTATCCGTCTTTCGTTCTTTTTTTTTTTTTTTTTTGGCCTTTTCTGGTTTCCTTGTTCTGTTTATGACTTCGCGATTTTACCATAAAAATTAAATTAAAAAAATTAATAAATATAAGGGGCGGAGAGTTGTTTTATGGAAAATCTTTAAATTACCGGTTTGCTTCTTAAATGCATTTTAGATTATATTATATTTATATTTATATTTATTATTATTATTATTTATTAATAAAAATATCACATATATAGCTAAACTTTACATTTAAATATTAACACCTAAGCATATTAATCATTATGATATTATAATACCATAAATATCAATGTATCTGATTTTATAATATTTTTTAATTACATCTTACATAATTATTTCTTAATTAAAGAAAATGATCTAACATCACAATTATACATACTAATCATCCAATTTTCTTTTGATAACCCTTATTTGTTGTTATACATTTTATATTATAAATATCATTAATTATTGCAACTTAATTATTTAATTTTTATTTTAATATCATAAATTAATTAAATAATTTTTTGTCAACAACGTAATTAAGTATAAATCCCTGTCACCTATCTTTGTTTTATCGAGTCCAATTTGTACCACGTTGACAAAGTCAATCAATGAGGCAGACAAGCAATTTGACTCTCCTTTTCTTTTTTTTTTTTAAATAATTATTAATTATATTTATATTAAAATTTTACTAATATATTAAGATTTCGATAATATAATTGAAAAATCATATTTCTTTATAAAAAATTAAATATTCACTTCTCATTAGATAATTAAAATATAAGCAAAAAAATTTATCATTTTATGAATTTTTAAAATTAATTATATTGAATAATATAATTTTTAATTCTATAGAATCTATCAAATTCCTTAATATAAATTAATATACACAAAAATTTCCAACTCTCATGACGTGGCGATTCCTTTAGCTTGACCACGGATCGATGACCTGTTCCTGTATGGGCTTTGGGCTGAGCTGTTCTGTGAGGCCTTTATAAGGTCCAGCTGCTCAACAAGCAATTAGGTTGTTTTTTTTTTTACAGAAAATCTAATCATTAATCATATTTTAAAAATATTTCTAAATCTGCCTAAAGGCTACTTTTCTTTTTTTCTAATTTCAGCATGGAGTGCGACTATAGTATCATTTTTTTCCATGCATGATTGTAGTTATTTGTAAAATTATTTTCAAAATGTTGCATTTTCATAAATATTTTTTTCACAGGTATCTGTTTTAAATTCCCCTAATTTATTGACTTATCCATTCATGAAGTTTTTTTTTATAGGTATTCACTAATATAATAAGAGTAATTATATTAATTTTTACGATTGTAATAAGAGTAATTATAATAAGAGTAAATTGGTATTTTACGATAAATTATTCTGTTTAAATTTTGAAATTTAATGTGTTTCATGTATTTTTTTCTAACTTTAAAATATTATATAATTAATAAATTATTAACAAGTAATGTGTAATAATTAATTATCATCAAGATAAGATAACTATAGATCATTGAAATAATCATTTATTGATTAGAATATAAATATTTATATAATATTTATTTTACAAAATTACTTGATAAATAAAAAATAAAAAATAAAAATAAAATTTATATATTTGATCCAAAAATTAGAATTGAAATTTATAAAATAACCGAATCAAATTTTATAATTTTTTAAATTAATTCAAAACAATTAATAGTTAAATTTTTAATTTAATTTTTACATATTTTAATTTTTTTGAAATAGAATCAAATATTTTTTAAATCTTAAAATTTAAAACCTAATGGAACCAGATCATTTTGGTTTCCCTCGAACCATATGGTGTTCTTCCTGACTACTATGGACGTTAGCCATTTAAAGAAGTTATGTTGATTAATATCGGCCAGGTGGTCGTTTGCAGTTGCTAGCTCTCCTGAAATAAGAAAGTAACTTAAACAAAAGATGTGTTATTCTGTTCGGCGAAACTCATTTTCTCGAATCAGACAAGATTGAATGATGAATGTACCTGTTATGAATGGGATTGGGACCTTTAGGAACATTTCTCTTGCAGGCGGTGAGGTAGTTGAAATCCACTTTTGGATTATCAACAAGCTTGCCATTTCCAAGAGTAAACGACCTAATAGCTTCTTTTGATAAGATTGTCGTTTTCGCTGCATCGCTTTCGAGAGCTGCAACCGATAATAGAAGCCATATAAATCCCAAAGCCGCAATTACCTTGAGCAACATCCAAGATTCACTACTTCTCCGAACCATATTATATATATATATTCTATTCTTTTTTTCACTTCAAAGGGAGGAGTGGGTGGTGCATTATTTATAAGTTGAGAGACAAAAATATCTCGAAGATACAGTGAAGATCTTAGATAGATTTATAAGGGAAGGTTACATATTTTTGAGAAGAGAGTAATGACTCCATCTATGACAATACGCTCTTTTATTTTTCTACCTGTTTAAATAAATATCATGAAAATTATAAATTTGATATCTGTATTTTCATATTCTTTTATTTAATATTTAAATAATTTTTTATTAAGTGTAATTAAAATGATATTGTGATTTATTTTTAATCAATATCCACTTAAATTTTAATAATTAAATATATTTTACAAATTTTAAATATCGGGTGTTTAATTATTTTAAAATTTTCAAATATTTTACTTTTTTAATTTTTTAATCAAGATATTTTAAATTGTTATAATTATTAAATGTTTTAATAATGTTTTTATTAGATCATAATTAACATAATAAAAATTTATTTTAATTAGCATTGAATTATGAAAATGTGATTGAAATATTAAATTGATATAAACATTTAAAGTAATTATGTTGTTTTTGCATCTAAAGATCCCTCGTCAGTGTTCATGGCCATCATCCCTCACGTACAAATGGGATATAACAGAAAGAGAAAACTGTAATGAAACCTACGGACAAGTATCATGTGCAGTTGTTATTTCAAAAAGAATATCATACACAGCAATCTCTATATGCTATAAACAATTGGGAGAACGCAATACTCGTCTTGCTTGTAAAAATTCATATGAAGAGCATATTCAAACATTTAAAACAGCAATTGGACAGGATTTTCGAAGGAATGGTGAAGAATTACAAGTAATAGATTGATGCTGATGAGTGTGTGGTTGACCTGTTTCACACCCTCTTTTGCATTACCAAATCCATCACAAAAATGGGAAATTCTTTTCTTGGAGTCAAGAGAAGTCTCCAATGATTCCCTTCAGAATCTTATTTTAACTATTGTATAAAAGATTTTAAATTTTATATAAATAATTTTCAAATTAAATATTTTAAAATACTTTCATACATGTTCTTTAATACCCGAATCGATATCCCGGAAGAGATTTTAGCATTGCAAACATCTTAATGTCCACATTCAGAGTAACTTTCTGATTCCAGCAAGAATGATCCATGGCATATATGCCCAGATCACTTGAACCGCTCTTAGTTGGCATTTACTTGCCAACATATTAATAGTAACAGCTCAGAGTTTTGTGCACTGGGGATCTATTTATCACCCAACTTTTGGAATATATATACATAATCTGGCAACTTATACTGGGATGTAACAGAACATAATGCAGGAATTCGTGCAACCTCTCGTAAAGTAACTGAAAGGAGAAGTTTTGATAAATGAATGGATAAGTTTATACAACGAGTAAGGAATCGTATCCCTGGACATAAATGAATCGAGGAGTTTGGATAGTAACTTGATCAGTCTTTCCAATGGCAATCTCAGCTCCGATTGTGATGCTGAAATGAAAACATTTTCTGCCTGTGATTTAACATATGTTCTGATAGCCACTGAAGGAAGGAAGGAAGAAACATGCACTTTGATGTGCTTGCCACTGATTGATGAACGATGTTGTTTCACATGGTGATGTTTATCGGAAACCGTGGCCGACCTGCCCGTGCAAGTGCAGGAACTCTGGTGATAGTCCCTAGTGGCTTGTGATCCAAATGCCATGCGGGTAGTATCGAACGTTGTTGACCAAACTGAGATGGGTTGATCTGTATGGTAAGAATCATGACAAAAGTACCATCAAATCTCTTGGTTCTTTAGAAATTGACCAACAGACACAGACATGCAACTAAAACCAACGGTTCAATATGTCTTAGCGATGGTAGAAGACAGAAGGCAAATATCATTGCAGCTAAAGAAAAGAACCGGAGCTTACCACTTTGGAATTCACAGCTTCAAGCTTCACGGACAAGAACTGCAATTTCCAGAAATTTATAGATCTTAACTTCAATTTCCTATGCAGAGGAAGGGATTTTATAAAAAAATTCACCAGGATAATTCAAAGATCTCCTTCAAGGATACGAAGGATGAATACGTCAACCTGGTGCTGTAATGACTGGACATAGTTCATCATCTCATCAAGCACCAGCGCGTTGCCAATAACCTTCGCCAGAAAGTGCTTGAGCCTTGTCAGTGACTTAAATTCTGCCATTGATCAGTTTTATTACGGATTTAAACATGTGGATGATATTCACACTACAAGGTAAAACGCCAGAAAGTGCTTCAGAACTGAGCTCAATATGAATTTTCGGAAATTATCGATACCGTACCTTGTTGCAACCAGGGACTAGATCCTGAAGACTTTTCATCCTTTCACTTATTTTTTTCTCTCCTGGCCTGTCCACACAGCAAATTTTCATCAGAAGAAGACACGATAGATCGGTATTTAGGAAAACTACTAATCTTCCTGATGATTGGGTGCTTTGTTTATCAATTTTTCTAACAACAAATATTCGGTAAAAAACGAAGTACAAGAGAGCTAAGAAAACTACTCTTTCAGCAAGACTATGGCTATCAGTGGCCTGGTCTCTTCGTGCTCGAATGTGGATGTAATCTTGTTTTGTTGGTTCTGGTGGTGGGCTGTTCTGTTCCACATGATTGCCTGAACTGGGTTCTGTTTCAGTTTTAGAATCATGATTTTCATTCGAATTTCCTGACGTTTTATGCCGTTTAGCATCAGAATCAAAGTACAATATTAAACATTAACGTCTTCATTACGGGGAAAAGGCCAATACGCAGGAATTCCCGAGTCGATAAAGTTTGAAATGCTTAATACATTTAATTAATGGTTGTTTTTCTTAAATTTAGAACTGTTTGATTATTATTAAATATTTGTACCATAATCTTCGATTGCAAATCCCTACTAAACTTAAAAGGCCATCAGCATCTCTCAATGAAAGAGAATTTGAAAACAAATACCCAGCCATTGTCATTGCTGGTAGACACGACCCTTTCAGAACCATCACCGCGTCACGGCGTTTCCTTGCACCGCCACCGCAGCTACCATGAGTCCTTCTCAGATCCAAATTCATCAGTTCATACTAGAAACATTCCTGTTAGAATCCACAAACAGAGCACCTGAACTCTGCTCCAACTGACCTCTCCCATTTCCATTAACAGTAAACACCCAGAAGGGATGGTAGCTTTTAAACTAGCTAGCTTTCACAAGCTACAGGAAAATAAAATAAACGGTACCCAGTTCAGATGAAAGTAAAATAATAGAGAAAAGACCCAGTTTTTCCTGTGATCTCCTCGGGCAGTGGAAGTTGGCGCGAAAGTTGCTCTTACAATAAGAGAAAGGGAAACGGAGACCTCGAGAATTGCGCAATAAGTAACTTGAGGTGAGGTTTTCTTGAAGAATCCGGCACCTGTTCTTTGCATCTCGGTGCTACGTCTCGCCCTCTCACAATTTACGAACACTTCCTCCGTCTGATAAGGTCACCCTCCCGATTCTATAAAAAAGCATTCATATCATTATAGGAAATGGATATTGACAAAATCATCTGCGATTTGAACTGTCTTGAATGTTATTATTTGATTTATTTATTAAAAAAATCATTTATATTTATTTAAAAAAATTGTAATATGATATTACACATCAATAAAAAAATCATTTATATTTATATTTTATTTTTTAAAATCATTTGTATTTATTAACATCTCATTAAATAATTGTTAATTATTATTAATTATCCTTGTTAATATTGAGTTCTTAATTGGGATATTTATAAAAATATACAAAATTTTATTTTATATTTTTAAAAATCTAATGTCACAAATTTTTTTTTTCAAATCTACCTATTTTTTTAAAAAAACTAAAATTTTTTGAAATTTTTTTTTAAAAATACCCACTTTTCCTCAATATCTCATTATACCATGATTTTTTCTACAATTTCTCATATCCTTTTTTCTTTTCTTTT
>CANYBF011758826.1:0-65726 GCA_948192965.1 Dalechampia spathulata | reverse complement strand
CCCCCCCCCCCCCCCCGGGTCAGCCGGGGCTTCAGCCCCCCTAGCCCCCCCCCTTGGTTCCGCCTATGTGCCTACGAGTAAGTACAGATTGCTTTACTCACAAGTTTTCTTTCGGCATGGCAGTACAGTCCATGGTGCTCTGTTCCCGGCCTTACCAATGCATTTTGTTCCTTTATAACGACGGATTCATGTGATTGTAATCGTAAGTGACAGGTTGCTGCTCCAGCTATATGAAATGTTCAAGTTCTACTGTTAGCGAGCAAACTTATCAATGCTTTTTGATCATTTCAAAGCTGTTTTCGTTAATCATCATCATCGATCTTATTCTTCAGGTTTGTCAAGAAGAAGTTTGAAGAGTTGTATTTCCAAAGCACAGCCCCGGATCGAGTGGAACGCGTGTTTAAAATATATAGAACAAATGCCCTTGATCAGAAACTTGTGAAGAAAACTTTCAAGCTTGTAGATGAGACATTAAGACGCAGGGATCTCTTGGAAGCCGGCTTGTTGTGATTGACAAGGTATAAATTGGAAAACAGTGTTCATAGTTGGGGGAGATGACATTCTGGAAAATTAATATTCCTTGGTACAAAGAAAGACCTCAATCTAATGGCAAGCTACCCTCGTATTTCTGCAGGCTATAATATTGCTCATTGGAAAAAGAATTCGAGTGTTCTCTCCCAATTTATGACATGTTCTCGAATCAAAAAAGATTACAAGAACAGAATTTGTAGAGAATATATTCTCTTATCTTAATATTTTCAGAAGGTTTAACAAGTTTTAAGTAGGTTTAATATAAATTTAATTTTGATCATATTAAAATTTAAAGGAAAAACAAATATGGATTAAGTTGATGAGTGATGAAGAAAAGTAGTGTGATTATAATCATAGTATATAACCAACTATTTATTTAAGCAAGTATTATCAGACCAATAAAAGACGAAATTCCACACTTCTATCCTTGTTTATTGCAAGGTTAGAAGTTTATTCCAAGTTTTACTAATCCATTTATAAAGTGACGTCAATTTCTGGTGTGTCGTTGAATGGCGCAGACATGCAATGCAACATGGTCTAAAAATGGGTTCAGAGCTACTGTTAGAAAAGATTCATTGCAGTAGAAATGTACAGAGCATAAAGGTTCAAGGAGCAAGCTAATTCATGTCCAAAAATGGGTTCATGTTCGTTGGATGAATACTCAATTTACAGTGTACGGAAAATGGTTGGAATCATCGTTTATTTATAGCTATTTTTGTTGTTTGGTCCCATAAACCTCGCCAACATCCTCCACTTTTCACTCCCTAAATCTCTCCATCAACCTAGTACAATATACAGGCGTACATATATATATATATACGCAAAGTTATTACAACCACAGGCCTTCGTTTTAACATAATGTTTTAAAATAGAACATTCCATAAACAGAGTAACTTCCAAGTGCCTGTTTTCTTTTTTAAAAAGTTGACAGCGTTGGAAACCCAAGACAAGGCTTGTCTCATTCCCCTCTTGTTGATAACCTTTTCTTTTGTTTCCTCCAACTCTTGTTTTGTTTTGAGGGGAGGGGCGATTAAAAGGTAAGGTCTTGCAATCATGGCCGCATCAAAAGGACCTCATTTAGCCATTATAATGGCATTCTTAACTCTATTTCAAGGACTTTTGATTGCCGTTGATGGTCATTTTAATTATAAGGAAGCCCTTGCTAAGTCAATCATTTTCCTGGAAGCTCAACGATCAGGAAAACTCCCCCAAAATAATAGGTTATCCTGGAGAGGAGATTCTGCCTTGGACGATGGTAAACTTGCAAACGTGAGTCATCAGCTGTACCCTTACCGTAGAATTACGAATCCTAATGATATGAAAGTTTTCATAACCGATGCATATAGCAATCATTATAATTCTAATTCTGTTTGCAAATTAATGCAACTTAATCCAGACCCACTAACAAACCTGACAAAAAAAAAATTCAAATTTCCAGGTGGACCTTGTAGGAGGATATTATGATGCAGGAGACAATGTGAAATACGGGCTTCCAATGGCTTTTACAGTAACAACTTTATCATGGAGTGCTATTGCATATCAGAAAGAGCTGAAAGCTGCAGGCGAGTATGAAAATGTGCTGGCTGGCATCAAATGGGGCACGGATTATTTCCTCAAAGCTAGTAGCAGACGCAATCGTTTATATGTACAGGTAATTAATTATATATATATTTATTCAATCGCATGCGTATTAATTAAGGTCTCTTAATGTTATATGTGTTGGTTTAACGAAGGTGGGAGATCCTGAAGCTGATCATCAATGTTGGGTTAGACCAGAAAATATGAAAACGCCAAGAACTGTATTGAAAATCGATGAGAATGAGCCTGGAACTGAGATTGCAGCAGAAACGTCAGCTGCTATGGCTGCTTCATCCATTGTTTTTAGACCCTTGAATCATACATATGCCCGTTCTCTCCTAAACAAAGCCAAACTGGTAAGAATGATCCTGGGTCATCAATTTTTGTTTGTTCTTCCATTGTCGTATATAATAATAGCTGACAGTGGTCTTACTTTTTTCATTTTTGGGTCGATGATTTCACAGCTTTTTACCTTCGCTAAATCACATAAAGGATCGTTTGATGGAGAATGCCCCTTCTACTGCTCTTACTCCGGCTATAATGTAAAAATATCTCTGTCTCTCTCTCTATATATACATATTATTAGGTGTCAATGTGTAAAATGCGCCAATTAATTTCAAAAACTTGTTCACGAAAACATTTGATCCTTCACCATCTAGAGTGATTTTCTAATGATTGTTTGTTTGTTTGAGTGGGTGAACGTAGGATGAACTCATGTGGGCAGCAACATGGCTATACATGGCATCCCAGAAACGAATGTACTTGAATTATGTGATAGATGAATCTATTAATGCTGATGTTGCTGAGTTTAGCTGGGATCTCAAATACGCTGGAGCACAAGTCCTACTCTCCCAGGTTCCTTCATCATTAAAAAATTTTGCAAGCTTATGCATCCTACACGATTATAAACTCACTGATACTATACATATTATATAATAATGCTATTGATGGATTAGACTCGTGCAAGAATTTCCGCTCTCATCGTATCATTCTTCCTCTCTGTGTGAAGCTGATATTGTTAACCAAATTTGCAGTTTTTCTTCCAAGGAGAGAAGGGTTTAGCCCCTCAGAAAGGTGGAGCTGACAGTTTCATATGCTCAAACCATCCTGAAAGTCCTTACCATCAAGTTTATATCACTCCAGGTTCTTTCTAAGGTCTAGGAATTCCACAAATTTAAACACACAGCATATTGCTGCAATTTTATTTTTATTTCTACTTTTTGCCCCTACTTCTCTTTTTCGTTTCAGGTGGTCTACTTAACTTGAGAGATGGAGCCAATACTCAATACGTGACCGGAACTGCTTTATTATTTAGTGTTTACAGTGACATTCTCAGACGATACAACCAAAAGGTCACCTGTGGAGACAAGCAACTTGACCCTGACACCCTCATGAACTTTGCCCGTCAACAAGTACGTAATATTATCACGCCATCAATTTTTGTAAAATATCTGTCAAATTCAGGATACAAATTCGGTGATTTACATTCATCTGATTCATATATAAAAATATCCATCGAGTCTTCGACAAATTAGAAAACTGAAAATGTTTAAAGAATCTTACATATAAAATCTGCAGATGGATTACTTACTGGGAAACAACCCACAAAAGAGATCATACATGGTAGGGTTTGGAAACAACCCACCAAAAGAACCACATCATAGAGGAGCATCGGTGCCAATGTCACAGGCAAATACAATAGTGAGCTGCCCATTGAGCTTCGTATACTGGTTCGCTAATAATAACCCGAACCCAAATGAGCTAACGGGTGCATTTGTTGGTGGACCTAACAAACAAGATTACTTCGTCGATAAAAGATCAGCCTCTTCGTATACAGAGCCATGCACTTACGTCAATTCTGTTGCAGTTGGTGTTCTTGCTAAGTTAGCTTCGTGTGCATAGCGTGTGTATAACAAGTTCATTGGATATCAAATTCAATTATTTTAATATTTAGCATTGACTTCTTTTTCTTTTTTGAAAAAGATGTATGTCTCTTCTGACTCGGTTCATTCGTCAAGGTTATCATCGAAACTGGGATATGTATACTTTGCATTAATTTCATATACCTCTCTTTTACCTGGTGTACAAGGTTCCAGAATTTAATGCCATTTTCTTTTACTTGACTGATATTCCTGCCGGAAAACATACTGTTTTCCCTTTCTGAAGTTTCCTGATCTACACAACACGAATCTAGATGATATGAATATTACTTACAAACCAAACAAGATGATGAACCCTTTTTTAAGATGTATTGAACCCATGTTATTTGAATTTTAAATCATATTTTATCTTTAAGAAATAGGACAGAATTCATCTGTTTGATGCATGGATTTCTAGGAGGAATCCATTTGAAGGATGAATATTCTAGCCACCTTCTTGAGCAAAAGCAAGGAATCAACAAATGATACAAAGTCAGAGTAAAGTAGCCTTCCAAGAAACCACGTAAAGGGAATTACGTAGAAAGGACTTGCAGTCTCCTCCTTGGATTTTCTCACAGAAACGAGATGTCTATATATATTCCATTGGCAATCCATGAATCCGTATCTCGCGAAGAAAAACAAAAGGCATAAAATGACGAACGCTTGGATTTTTAACTCACACACAGACGAAGATGCAGATGCAGATAAATATAGCTCCTCTACCTCTTCTTCTTCTTCTTCTTCTTCTTCGTTGATAGGGTTAGACAGTGATGTTACTGAATCATCATCGTCGGCAACTGGGGAAGAAAGTGAAGTACAAAGCGTTTACAAAGCTAACATTAATCTCACAAATGCGCTAGAGGAGGCGTTGCCTGTCAGGTAATAATTGATTGTCATAATATGAATCGTTTCTGCATTTACTATATCAATTAATGAACCTTGCTGCATTTTTTCTAAAAAATGATAATGCCACTGGTTGCAGGAGAAGCATTTCAAAGTTTTATAACGGCAGATCAAAGTCTTACGCATGTCTAGCAGATGCATCCATCAAAAATAATGCAAAACCAGATAATCCATACATCAGAAAACGGAGAAATCTGCTTGCTTTTAAATTGAATCATGATAAAAAAGAAATCTCAAAGGAATCAGCTGGCTACAAGCCAAGTGCTTTGGCTCGAGGAGTTGCACTTAGCAGATCGGAAAGCGTTGACAGTACCATCTCAAACCCCACTTTTCTTCGTCGAAAATCGGTTCCTTCTCCTCCAGATCTACGTTCAAGAGCATCGTGCAACAACCTTGCTTCATTATCGGTGCCGTCTTCTTCTCAACTGGGGAGTTTTCCTTCAAAGAGATCAGCTTCCTTGCCTGATATACCAACATATGCTTCCGTTGATAAATGGACGAAATAAATTCACAGAGCCAATGGATTCAGCAAGTATAGTCTTTGGTCTTAACTGACTCGAGAATCAAAGTCTGCGATCTAGAGATCTGGGAATAAAATAAAAAAGAAATTACATGATGGTTATGAGATGAAAGAGACGGGCAATTCCAAAACATGATTGCAATTTGCAAAAAGAAAAAGGAAGATAAAATATGATGAGAGAATCAATGGTGGGCTCGGAGATCTTATCGGAATGGTAGGTGCGGTTGTCAAAATTGGAGGGTGCCATTAAACTAAAACCTGCGGAAATTGGTACAATTTCTTCGCTGAAAATCAGCCATGCATGTCAAATTCTTATCTCTGTTCATTCAACGTGACAGAAAAAATAAATTAAAAAGAAAAGCATATTTCGTCTAACCTCGAAAAATATATTAATTAATTTGACAATAAAAATTAAAAAAATTTGTTAATACGTGGAAAGAGTATGAGGATTCAGCGACAGGATAAATGTGATCTTACTTGGAAACGATAAAAACTGCCACGTTTACCACAAAGGACGTTGGGAGCGTTGAACACGTGGTCGTATGGACTTCTAACATCCAAGACACGTCGGTCCAAGTGGGTCCCATTTAGGACTGTTTTTTTTTAATCAAGTGGATAAGTGAGGACGTCGTCCTTTTCCTTAGTTGATTATTAGCTGTTTTCATTAACTATAACTAACCAAACTCATAGCATTTCAATTTTCTTCTTTAAAATTACAATAATAATAATAATAATAATTTCACCATATAATATCACTTTATTATTCTCCACAATTAATATCAATCATTATTAAATTCAGTTTAAATATTTATTTATCATCAAATATATAATATTAATAATTTATGAAAAAGTCTGCTACAACTTATCGTTATATTCTGGTCATGGTTTTCACGTATCGAACGGCTTTTTTTGGGGTGTTTTTTAGAGCCAACAAAAAAAAAAGTAAATATAGATAAGATTGAGAAATAGGTCTGGAGCTCCACGTCATATAAAATAAAATTAAAATTAAAATTAAAATGAAAAATAAAATCTTCCGACAGGAAAAGGAATAAAGATAATCCATAAACCACGTTTCTTATTTTGAAATGGTCATCTCACCTTCTTACGACTCTCCACGTGTCGTCCATTTTCAATATTCCAATTTTTTAAATTAAAATTCACCTATTTATCACAATGTGTGTTTCCTTCCTGCTGTACTAATTTTTTTTCTTTCTCGTCAAGTAACCGAGAAAAAATGAATGCTTTCTATCATTATCATCTGTTGCTGCGAGTAAAATTTTCGGTGGGAAGCACCAACCAGGGAACGCCACGTGTTGCTGATTTTGTAATTTATTATTCAAATGGTTCCAGTATTGCAACCAACGACGCCTAATAAAACAAATCCAAGAATAAGACATAAAGCACAGGATAGTTTCTCCAACAAGTTTAATAAAAAATTCTAACAGCTGCCCAGTGGATGAGGATAAGCCCTATCTTCTCCTTTTTATTTATTTATTTATTTAAGAAATTAAAAATGTTTTTTTTTCCCTGTCGATAAACCAGCTTTATATTTATCAGTAAAATCGACAACCACACATGATCTCTCTGAGTTGCGTTTCCTTTGGTTTTTGTAATAGGAAAACGAAATAACCCACCATCTATTACCCTCCACCAAGACACGATCTTTTCTTGTAATTCTCCGTTTCAAGGAATTTTTGGTCTTGCTTCTGTTTCTGTTTCCTGTTTCCTGTTTCTGCAGATCTTTACAAGGAAAGAGAGTTGTTTATCGTTAAATGTCGATAGCGTTAGAGAGTAATTGTAATACAGAAGAGATGAGAGTAACCGGGCCCACAGGGGTTGCATGTGTTGCTACGGCGGCGATCTTTGATTCTCCGGCGGTTGATGTGGATGAATGTTGCAGAAGTAGTAGTGGTAGTTTATCGCAGGCGGCTTCTTCTACAACGACGTCGTCTATTGGAAAGAATAGTGATGCATCGTCTGATGGTGAGAATTGTGGGGAGGAAAATGAAGTTCAAAGTGCTTTTAAAGGGACTTTTGATGACGCTATGGATTCTTTAGAAGCTGCTCTGCCCATCAGGTAGTTGTTTTTTTTCATTTATTGATTTCCTTCTCCTTTTTTTCTTTTTCTCCTTTTTGGTACATGAGAAACATGATTTGAAGAAACTGGGTTGTTTTTATGAGCTTGGATTTGGGTAATTTAGCAACTTTTACATTATGGGATGTTTAGAACTAGCTCATAACAGATCGAAGAAATCACCTTTTTGGTGTATGAATGGAGAGGTTAGGTTGAAGAAGAACAGTTATTAAGGTTGCATATGGAAAATGTTGCGAGATCTGATCATCAATCCATTGACTTTTTTCCTTTCTCGAAGTGGGTGTTTTTGGAATAAATTTTGGCCGGCAAATCGATCCTCCTGATTCGAATTGTTTTGTCTGGGTTTGTTGCAGGAGAGGCATATCCAATTTTTACGGTGGTAAATCAAAGTCTTTCACAAGTCTGGCCGAGGCAGCATCCACTAGTTGCGTAAAAGATATTGTCAAACCAGAGAATGCATACTCAAGGAGACGACGGAATTTACTTGCCTTCAATCATGTGTGGGATAAGAATGGTAGCTTTCCTCATCGGAAAAGTGGAGGCAGAATATCAAAGCGACCAATTAGCTCAAGCAGAAGCGCTTTGGCCCTTGCAGTAGCCATCAACAGCAGCTTTGAGAGCAACGGTAGCACAAGTGAGGATTCATCTTCAAGCTCAGTTTCCATGTCCACTTCTCTTCTTCCACCGCTGCACCCTCGATCCATTACTTATCACAACAATCTTGCCTCTTTGTCATCTTCTCCGAAGCAAAATTTTTCGCAGTGGAGATCGTTTTCCGTGGCTGATTTACCACAATGTGTCGATGCATCAGGCAAAACGGATCAAGGATCACTCACCTGAAATCTAATGCCACTGCTTGCTAAGTCGGAAAGTAGATTTTGATGATCATGCGATCAGCAATTCTTGCATTTCTGTATCAAATTACTTGTCTAAACTCGGTATATATTTTTATACATGTATCAAACCAGTGGCAGTTGCTAGTTGGCCTCGCTGATCTCTTTCTCCTATAAAAATATTATTTTTGTGCATCTATGAAGCAATGAAGCCTGTACAAATCTATATATGTAGAGAAGAAAAATTATACTCCATCTAGTTTTTCTAATGGTTGCCCCCAAGGCCTTAGGTTGAGGTTAGTGTTGACGAACGACTTTTAAAGAGGAGCCTGGCAGGAAATCCGCGAATTGTCGGATGAGTTTCAAACCAGGAAAACCGTAGCGGAGCTTGTACAGGTGGATTCAGTTGTGATAAAGTCGATGTCTCCAATGATTTTCAACTGGGAATTGGAGTGCCCTTTTAGAAACACGTCTGTAACCTGCAAAACAAATTGCAGCAAAGCATCAGAAAAATGCTTGTTTATATCCCCATATTATGTCTTATTAAAGAATTCTGGCAAACGATTAAATTTTCTTCACTTGGTTCAATATGAATGTTGAAATTTACAGATTTGACACAACTAAGCAGAAGCTTGAGTGGTCCTTGTTTGAACTGAAATTAGCTCGGTGTGTTGGCTGCGTACCTGCTCGCACCCGAAGAGTTTGAGTACTTTCAGTGATGAGCAACTATCAACAATGTGTCCAAGTGCCTCGTCTGATAATCTTCGGCACCATGATAAGTCTAAACTCACTAAGTTTCTCGAGCATTTAGCAATTGATAATGCAGTGTTGAGATTAACCTGTTACAAGTTTCTGATTTGTAAAAAATTTGCAAAAAGCTACAGGGAATTGGAAGACTAATCTGCCTCCGAGGTGCAATTAACCACCTCTTCAACAAGTAAATTTTAAACTTGTCAAAGCAATGTCAGTCACTCTCGGACTTGAACACAAGCACATGAATGATAGCCACCTCCTGGAAGCCTACTCGCAAGTATCATTAAGTATGCTACATGTCATCAGTTAAGAGTTGGTAATTACTACCACAAGACAAGTTATATGTGGTTCTGCCAGGAAAGCATGGGAGCAAAAGCCAGAAATGCCAAAAAAAAAAAACTCAGGTTTGACCGGTGATATTACCTTGCAAATGTTATTCAGGGAAAGCTCCCTTAAAGGCGTTCCAGTCACTTCCAAGTAAGCAGCAACAGCTTCATCACTGTCATGTGTAGGACGGTCAGTGATGCGCATGGTCAATTAAGTTTCTATGCAACAAAGCAGCGAAGGCGCAAATGAACAGGTAACTAATGCAGAATTACAGATTTGAAACCTGAAACGATTGCGACCAAGTTTCAGTTTGTGAACCAATGGACAACCGTTGGCTAGATGATATAATGCTGAATCCGTCAATCTGGGCAAGTAGGAAACGTCAATGGCATGTAATTTTGGACAATTTTGGCCCACAAATTTAAGCGACATATCAGTCAAACCCCTGCATCCAGTCAAAAGCACCCATCTTAACAAAGTGTAACAAACAAGGTTCAAATGCTTAGTCTAGAAAGCTTCTTAATCTTTCAAGTGAATGTCGAGCCACAAAAACTCACAAGCATTTAGCCAAAACAAGCTCTATCATATTCATACCACACGCTTCGACCAGTTCAATGACAAAATCATCTCTGACAGTCTGAATTCCTGTTACCGATAACACTTTTAGATGCTTCAATTTCTTCAGCGCAGGTAAAATATGCATGGCGTCCACGGAGTCACAATTATCCAAATATAGCTCCCTTAGAGTAGATTCGAAATGAGTTGCTAAATCGTTTATCCCATCAGAGGTGAGAGAAGTGCACTGACTCAGATTGATAGATTGTAATGCATGTGCAGCTTTTGCCAGTGTATATAACCCAACATCCGATAAACGAAACGCACCCTTTAGAGATATGGCGGCTAATTTATGAAATCTACATAAAGGCCCGTCTAAAATCCGCTGCAGTACATTTTCAGACATGCATTCTCCACAAGAATCCAATTGTAGCACCTGTTCCAGATCACAAATAACATCAGAATTAGTTGATAAGCCTTGCGGAAGAGGGTCATCCCCAATTTCCCAACGTAACACATAAAATTACTTACTGTCAAGTTGCGGGCATCGCAAGTAGAGAAAATCTTGGCACATTCATCTTCTGTCAACTTCGCGGTATCCCACACACGAATCTCGGTCGGAGAGTCTCTTACAAGAAGCTCAATAAACCGTGCGTTCATTTTTTTTGAACTGCTAACCATCTTACTGATTTCATGTTTTAAATCATCAGCAATACTTTTAAGTGATGAAATTTTATTAGCATTCGTAGCAAGAATTTTGAGGCAAAGGTCGACCAGTTTAGGCGGATTGCGCTTTCGTTCTTTGTTTTGTGCAGGCACCCATTTAATCAAAGACTCAGTTTGACCCAAGTCCCTATTCTTGATTACATCCATTGCCCATGCAAATGGAGTTTTCGTATCATCGTCCTTGTCAACTTCAATCGAGTTCCTTTTCATTTCTTTATGATCTCGTTGTTGTTCATGCTGTGCATATTTCTCTGCAAGTCTTTCTGCAGCATCACGGTTCGTTCGAGTTGCATATTGAAGATGCCACCAACTTTGTGGCCCCATACGCTCTCTAGCTTCTCCACGTTCCGGATCCCTACGCTCCGAAGTTTCTCCCACCGCATCAAGTTGATCTCTAAGCCTCTTTTCAATCTCTTTTATATTTACTGTGTCATTCCAATGTGTCCATGGAAAAATATTTTGAGCAAGATCAGGATCATTGTCTGCATCCGCATCATTATTTCCACCCATTCTAGTCTTTCCCTCTTCTTCGACAGTCTCGCTTAATGCAACGCTGGAGTCTTGAGTCTCTCCATTATTAGGATCCGTGTGAGCAGAATCTTGAAATCTTAACCCACTTAAAGACTCTTCTTGAGGCGTTGGATTCAAATCACGAACGACTCTTTCCTTCTGTTTTCCGGTAACCGTCGTCAAAGACGACTCCTTTTCTTTCATTCTCTATCACAATCAAAGATTCTGTCACTCTCTCTCGAGGAAAAAAGAAAAGAAAAGAAAAGAAGACAGCTTTCTTGGAGAAATTCTGTATAAAATCCTGCTTTCCTCAAATTCTGGTATCTGAGTTGGTTTCTTGTGCTTTATATATTCCCGCTTAAATAGAAGCCGGCAATTTCTTTGAATTGAATTGTGAATTGCATCCACCGGACCAAATGAGATTTCGGGTTTCTTTTCTCCTTTACACTTGTCATGCTTTGGTGCGTAGAATTATCTGGTAAGAGTTTAATAACTTCATCTGGATTGTTTAAAATCAAATCAAGTTTTAGCTGAATTTACCAGTCCGCTATGAACTCCCCATATATATATGTGTGTGTGTGTGTCTAAAATATCGAATGAAGAAAATGAATGAGGAACATCGCAGAATCTTACACTCCACATGTCACGAAACAACAATCATCAAAATGAATTACAACAATAAGAAATCACAAAGGCCAAGCCAACAAGCACAAGGGCCTAAAAATCGAGTAGAAAATAATTCAAACTTCTTAAAGAAACCGAATTTACAGACCAAAGGCATATACCAACGCAAACCAAGCTGCAAGGAGAAGAGGCCATAGACCAAGAGAGCCAGACCGATCACTAGCGCCACTGCATTCATCATTAGCGCCGCTAAAACAGCCTGGTCTTGTCACCTTAGCCACACCATCCTCTAAAGCAAAGCTACTGTTGCGCTTCCCATTGCTAAACAATACACACCAGAAATAAGGAGACCCGCCATCCGTGCCTGTAACTGCAGCCCCAACTTCTGTGTGATTCTTATCGTATAAAATTTCTAAGCTTTTGCCGTCTTTCATGAGAATTTCTGAGAATGCTTCAGCTGGAGCAATGTATTTTGACTCGCAGCCGAGTAAACGACCGGTTATTGGAGTGAGAGTTGAGGCTGTGACACCACAAGCAGGAGCAAAAGTGTCAGCAAATTCAGATTCCGCGGGTTTCTTGGCGTCTGTTCCTCCCACAGCACCACAATCTCCTTGGTATTCCTTTACGTACTGCAAGGCAATGCATGCTAAGCCAGGATTGTCATAAAGCGATGATCCTTTATGTGCAGTCCTATTGTTGTTAAGCACAGACACCAATTCATCCGCCGGATTATTGGTTACTTTTACTACATCTATCATAAACAAGACAACAAAACCTCATTAGAGCTCAAGTACAAGGCAAGAAGTTTTAAGCTCAGAACTAAGATATTTCACTAACAAGACTTGATACTAGTGAAAACAGCCAAAATGTATTCCACGTGATTACAGAAGTCCCAAAAATAATTCGATGATGCTGGCTATTCCTCTATACTGTCGCTAAGCAAAATTCTAAATTGATAGTCTCTTAAATGGTGATTCAAATTACCATCATAAGGGCTTTTCCTATGGCTGAATTGCTTTTGCATTGCGCTGATACTTACGATATGTTAGTTTGGCATGAAAATCAGTCACATCCGGAAAATGAATGATAATCGTTAGACAAACCGACTGCTACAGGAAGTTCGTTTGCAGTGTGTCAATGCACATTATGAAAATCATCCACACCAAGCGATATGCATTCAAATCTGGCAACGAGAAGTAGAGGAAAATTTTGAAGGGTCACAAAGTTCCTTATAAAGATGGAAGTTCATTCTTAGTAGAAATTCAGAATTATGGATTAAGGGTGAATGCTGGAGCCAATCACGATCCTAACACTACTGGTAAAGTTACTTTTTTCAAGCTATCATCCTTCCTTGCTCATGGCTTGTACCCTATTGGAGCATTTCTCTTTTTCCTTAGTGAGAGAACATAAGCTTGAATGTAATGTTCTATCTCCAAATACATCACCTAAACAAGATAAGGGATCGTCTGTGATTTCCAATGGCATCAATTAAAACAGCATCTATGTCTTAAAACCACAGATATACCAAAAGCTTAACACCTTTACAATCAAACCTAATGCAGACATTTGTTTTTCACTCTCCAAAATTGGAAACTCTAAGTTGACAAAAAAAAAAGAAAAAAAAAAAGAGAGGAGCCAGCTAAACTAAAGCAATAAATTGAAGAATGAAGACCCAAAAATCCAATATTCTTCTCATTTTCTTTAAATTATCAGCAATAATTAAATTAGACTTGCGTCAAAAGCAGAGATCCAAAATAATGGCAATGAATATCAAACAACATCTACAACAGTAACTGAACTTAATCAAAAGTAAAAGTAAAAGAGACCCACATAGACAACTAAATAGAAAAAGCAGCTCAAGCACTTAATGCTACATTCCAAATATAAAATCGATATAAAGATCGGATCTTTACCATAGAAACTAAAGTATAAGAAAAATGAGGAAATGGGGAACTAACTCACTATGAGTATAGGCAGAAGCAGAGAAGAAGAAAAGAGAGAGAATGAGAAACAATGCAGCCATTCGGGTGTATTGAAGCCAGCTAGGGAGGAAGAGGGAGAGACTTTAAGATGGGATCGAGTATGAAAGAAGGAAAGAGAGTAATTTGGAGTAGTTAGCTTGTCCAACTGGTTCAAGTTGGCCTTTTCTTTTGGTTGTCTTGGCCATTTTAAAAATCAAACGCCGACATGACATGTCACCGAATTTGGGTTTTCGGGTCTCACTCGGATTCACTCTTTCCGCTTCGATTACTGCCGCTCTATTTATTATTAATGTATCCTAATTATTATCTGTTTCAAATTGTATTTAATTTATGAATATAATACTTTTAAAAAATATTTCATGAATAAATTATTGAATATTTCTTTCTCATTTTTAATTTTATTAAAATTAAAAAATATTACTTTTTAGGAAAAAGAATAAAATTATTTTATTATTATTTATATTTTTAACTTTTAAGATAATTTAAAGAAAGATATAATAAAAATTTAATATTTTATCATTTTATTTAAAATAAAATGAACTATAATTTAACATAATTGAAAAAATGAGTTTATTTTTATGGAATGGATGAAGTATTTTTATAGTTAAATGAATATTTATTTAAACTAATTGATAGTTATCGACAATTGTGATTTTTTACGACAAATTTAATATCTTAAATTAAAAATATATAATTTTATGTAAAATAAACATAGTTTTCTTACAATTAGATACATATTTTCTATATAGTGGAGTATTATGTTTTGTTTTTTTTTATAATAATTTTTAAAAAATTATATGAGTTGTTGATTTGATTAAATATAAAAAACTATAACTAGATAAATTAATCAACATAAACAATTATTCATTATGAAATCAATATCACATAAAATTAATAAATAATGAATCATACTTGTATAAATATTGGATTAGAGGGAGGTGCGGATGATAGGAGCATGTAAGGATGAGGGCTGGTGGCAATGCAGACCGGTCCATGGCATGAAACTGAAGAAAATGGAAGTGTATAGAAGGCCTGGTGGTTATCCGAAATGAGCCACTCAGATGGCCTATAAAATCCTAACCCTGAACCCAAATGGTCATGTTCAAAGGCGACCCAATATTTATTGGTCTATCAATTATTTTAAAGTAATATTTAATCAAAATACTATTTTTAAAATTGTTTAAAATAATAAATCAGATAATAAATATGCATTATATTATTCTAAAAAGAATAGATGAATTAATGAAATTAAAAGAGAAAAAAAAAACAAGAGGAATGAAAAGGCAGGCAGGCCATTGGTTTATTGGGAAGTTATTTAAACCATTTTATTTATTTATTTAGAAATATATGGGTTTGTACAGAAGGCCCCAACTGAATACAGTTGTAAAGCACGCTTGGGCGAAGTGGGCCCCCACAAATATAATGCTTTTTATTCACATTAATATGTAAGTTAAATACAAATATTGCAATATATATTATATTATCTTCAGAGAGGTATGATGAGAAATCATGGCTACAACTGTAAAGGGTCTTTATTATTATTATTATTTTTTTAAAAAAATAATTATTATACTCAAGATGCCCATTGGGTCCCTGATTTTTACCATGTTTTGTCATCCTAATTCCAAACGAAAACATCCAAAAAAATAGGGAAAATAATTTTTTTTTATTTTTTAGAAAATTATAAAAAGAATAAAATTCAATGATAAATTTAACATATTTAGAAGTTTGAAATTAAATTTTATGATATTATTTGTAAAAACAATATTGGGTTGGAAGGGTTATGGAAATAAACAGTAAAATATAATTATAAATGCTGGAAAAGATATTTTAAAAAAAGAAAGAAAAGTGGCCTTAGAAATGGACAGGGGGAGGAGGAGGAAGCTGAAAGTTAGGTTAGGGGTGGCCTACGACAGTTAGAATTGGATAGGTGTAGGGTACTTTTTATCATTCGGCTTTACTTCAAAACATACATCATCTACAAACTATATAATTAAATAAAATTGATTCACTTTTTTTTGGAAGATCTGTGCATTGCCATTATCATCAATCAGTACTTGCAGCATGTTTTTGTGTGTGTGTGTATATATATATGGCACACATGATATAAAGATATGTGTGAGGGGGGTCCTTTGTATGCGTTTCTTTTAAGAATTTAGTTGACAGCTTTAAATGCTAAATTAAATGGATTCAAGGATCAATAAAAATGATGATCTTCTGATAGATTGCATTTCATATGAATATATTTAGATATCGTTAAAATAAAGTTATTTTAAATTAATAACCATTATTTTATGGATCATAGAGATAAACTTATATATATATATACAAGAAGTAGTAACAAGATAAAAAGGATTAAAGATTGTTTATAGATATATTAAAAATAAATTTTATAATCTCAAAGGTTAAAGGGATAAAAGGAAAAGGACAATGCATGACACGATAATCTAAGAACGTATATGTCAGATTTTGCATGGGATTAACATACGAATCCATCCATTGGCTGGTGCTTCTTACAAGAAATCATGATCTGATTATTGCCTTTCAGCGATTGCATTGCATGACCCCGTTATTATTTCTTTATTTATGACATTTTCTCTCCTTTTAATAACAGCAAAAACAGTGGGAGAGTAAGGAAACAAGATTCGGAGAAAAAAAGCAACACTAGGTAGATTTGGTTGCATGAAAAATCAGTAAAGGCACTAGCTTAATCAGCAACAAACAAACAAAAGAAATACAAATACGAATCGTTTTAAGTAACCCAGAAAAACTAAACGTGAAGAAAGCTTTTCTGGTTGGTCTTTTTTCAAGAGAAGCGAATCTTGTACCTAATCTCTAAGCTTAATATTGGATTCTGCTTTTTACCTTCTTCTGACCGGCTTACCACCATCCATTTCAAGTCAAAATAAGAAATGGGACGAAAACAAGAGAGATTTTCTTTCATTTTTGTTTAAAAATAATAAACTAATATTATATAAATACGTTTAGTACTACTGTTTGATATAAAAAAAATTAAATGAGATTTTCGATAACTATTTTAATAATAAATATAAAAAACAAAATTACCAATACTTTTTTGTATTGAAAAATCATATCGAATATATGAAAATATAAAGAGATTATACCCTAAAATTATAAATACTTTATGAGAGATTATATTTTATGGTTACGATTTTATATAGAATTATTTATAATAAATAAGGAACCAAAAGAAACATGAATTAGAGAAAAAGGAAAAAGACTTGTTCATTGATAGAATGAAAGTAATTAGTTTATGATTTGAGAAGAAACTTTCGGGGTTAATCTGATGCATAATGATAGATTAGTGCATGGATTAAATGAACGGACAAACAAACTTAGGAGGTCATGACACCTATGATGGCTGCATTATTGAGCTGCTGGTCCACGTACTTTGGTGGTTTGTAATTTTAGAACCCAAGCATGCCATTTGCAACTATTATTTTCAACCTTAAAAAGCTTCGATCTTACATTGTCGTTGTTGGGTTGATAATTGAGGGAACTGTAACTGAAGTAGACTGCAAATGGGGTTCGGGAATGTACTGTAATTGCTTGAATGATGTGTTGGTCAACAAATTGAGATGCTACAAACTGCTGGCTCATCAATTATAACTCTTTTTTTATAACTAAGCATCGAAATAGATTTTCAAGAAATAAAAGAAGATAAAATTACAATTTGAACATGTAATTATTGATGATAAAAATAGTACTAGCTTTGCTAGGATTGAGAAATCCTCTCAAAAATTTTCTGCCCTGGTGCAAGGATGGCCAAGGGATCAAAATTGTCCTTCCTTTCGACGAATCTAGCCCATTGATTGCCGAAGTGTCGTTTCCAGTCCTCTTGGTTTTGGTAGTGAGGAAGATACAATTTGAAATGAAATCCATTTTTAACACATAATTGAATTATCTCTTGGTTTTGAGATACCAAATTCTCAGCAGGAGGACCTTTCGGGTATGGAAGGCTGAATCGGAGCAATGCCACTATGTAGAATATCTCCTCTTCCCTTGGTATCACAGCGGATGTCCGATTATCCCACCTGAATCACACAATCATAGAGCATTAACATCAAATAGGGCTATTTTATATCATAGAATCTCATTTAAGGGAAAAGAAATGAATCACGTAGCAACCTATATGTATTGAAAGTGTTCAACCCCACGTACGCTATCGCTCAAATTATATCAGCAGAATCTGCGAAACAATCTTATCTATGTAGTTTTAAACATTTCTGTTACGATAATGCAAGGGACTATAAACTTGCCCATGATTCGTAAGACCCATAACTTAATGTTAGGCATTGGATTCCTAGGATAAAAAGGAAACTCTACGGCAAGAAAGAAACGAGTTAATGCCGTTCTGTGCCTGAATTATTGAACTGAAACCATGCCTCATTTTAACAACTCCTAAAAGTAATTCTATCATATTCATATCTTGTTGAAACTTGAAGAATAAACTTTAATCTACTTTTCTTTTTTGGCACATCTTTTTGATAAAACTCCCTACGTGCCTGAGTCCATCAATTTTCATTTCAATGAAAGAATATATATCAAAAGGGTTTCCAAAAAGAACAAAGATCTGGCACACTCTTTTGAACACAATCTTGAGCAAAAGGAATCCGAAATTTTATTGGAAAGATTTCTCCTAGTACTGCATTATCTTTTCACCTTCCCTTTTCAGGTTAAGTTTTTCCATGAACAAAAGATATGGATGGAAGGTTAGCAACTTGACACGGTTTGTATGTGCCAACTGTAGGGGTAATCTCGTCCCATGGGAAAGAAATCCATGGTTCGAGTTCAGACAAATTATGATGTCAATATAAGCCTGGTCGGCGAATAATTGTCGTTTCTCCAATAGCAAGAATGCGGGTCAAACGTGAGTCAATGTTTAAAGACCGTTTTGAAAATAACAACAACATACATTCCTTATAATTTCATTCTATCTATTTTATTTTATTTTTACATAAAATTATTATCCGTCACAGAAGTAACATCACTCGAAAAATCTGATCTTCTAAAAATAATAGGAGCTTGGTGTTCCTTTTTTTCTTTTTTCCTTACGAAACTTCAAATTTGCAAAAATCTAACACCGAAATGATTAGAAACAGAAATAGAAAGACGATTAAGTTCAAATGATTTCATTTTAAAAAAAAAAAATTCGGATGGACTCGAATTAATTCCAAATTGAAATACTCCAAGATTCCGTCAGATTAGATCTAAATACCATCCGCCGATATCTATCCATTGTTAGAAATTGATCTCGACCAACCGTAAGATCTTAACCACCCGATAGTAATAAATGACAAAATCTAAAGAGGTTGTGGGCCCTCGGGTATGTAAGACACGTGTCTATATGAGAGGTTGTGAGTCCCAACCTCGTCAATTTCACAGACGGAAAAACTTGAGAGTTCTAATTCTGATACACGTGGATAATAATAAAGGGAACAACTTATATCAAACTAAAATTAATGAGAGCCAGGTCCAGTATGGGAGAGGGAGGGAATATTGCTTACCTACTTCGCAGGAGAGGATAAACCAGCATGGGCCCACCAACGCCTTCCTTCAGAATCCCCTTGAACACCATTCGATCAAAATCAGCGATATTCATTTTAGATACGAACATGTTTAGCCATGGGTGAGGAGCGTCCCATATCTCATTAGCTCTAGCGTGTTCCTCTACACGCTTTACACGCAATAGAAACTCCACGTATGTTACGTCCACTTGGAACTTTAAGTCCTTGACGAATCCTAGCTGTCCAAGCAAGCTGTTCACAGCCTACAAATAACAGAGAATAAACCTTGGGCTTAGATGATGACCAGAGGGCATTGACGTCATTTCAGCAGGATGAGTAGGGGTATAAAAAGACAATCCACAGGTTCCAGAAAATGATGGCTCGTTGGCCCATTTGTAGAATCTGTGGGGACCAAAGTTCAACAAAATCACAATGATCAGCACTAAAACGTCCTACAGCAATGATTTTTACTAATTTACCCTCTTATGGGTTACCAACGAGATCGCACTAGAAAATCATGCAGTGAAACCATTAAAAATACCGTGTCATTCTCGTAAATTGGCAGTGAATGCAGGGGCCATTTCATGCTCTTAATGTCAGAAAATCTAATGGAAGATACATCATACCGTATTGTCAGTATCATACAGTGTAGTAGGTCAGGAAAAAAAAAAAAACCAAAATCATTTTTTTTGTTTTTGTCAATTCTTTATCTTTTTGGCTTATTATATATTAGTGAGGTAAATTGATGGTATCATGATGGAGAAGGGAATGGACCCATTCTCCATCGCTAATTGTCATACACGTGTAAGTAACAGTTTGAGGTTCTGGTATTTTATTTCCCGTTCAGGGTGGACGGTTTCTTAGCCCAAAAATACATATAAGGTCAACATCTCCAATACGGTCCCACTTAGCAACCAACTAGGTCAAAACTCAGTCATCGCTGGAACGGCCCCGCAGTTTCTTTCTGTATGAATGCTATTATTTGCATGTACACCAAGTTCAAAAAAAAACAAGAAAATAAAAGAAAAGGCTTTGGAGGACACCTACTAATCAGACGGATATTGCATGAGGTTGCAATTAGTTAAAAGTGAGCTTGGGTGCATGTTATCACGTGAAAAAGAAAAGCGTAGTTACCGTATCAACCGTTGAGGGGTGGTCACTGTTTTGGTAATGGAAGGCTACTTCCAAGCAGTAAAGAACTGAGCCAGCGGTTTCAGGAATGGCAATGTGGTCCAACTCATCGTCCGGGTCTAATGGCACAGTAGGCCATCCATTTACATGGTCAGCACTGTTCACAAACACGAACCCTTCCACATAATCAAACGACATGCCGTCTGGCAGAGTAACTAACCACTCAGCATCCCGAGTGTACTCTTCAAACTCCGTGTACACCACCCTTATCCATCTCACCTGACGAAATTCATCATAAACAACAATAAATAATTAATAAATTTATTTAAGAAAAGCAAAATAAGTCACATGTCATTTTACTGGATTTAGCGAAAAAAAATTTTTAAAATTAATAACAATAATACGCACCACATCCGGTGCTGAGAGTAACTTGACCCTTGCTCTTGTTATAATTCCAAATTGACCAAGACCACCAAGCGCACCAAAAAACAGGTTGGGATTTTCCGTTTCAGAACACGTTACTAAATCACCTTTCCCTGTTACGACGTCTAATTCCGTTACGTTAGAGGACTGAGGTCCGTAACGGAAAGTCTGACCACTGACACCGGCGTTAGACAGCGTTCCGCCAACCGATAAACCGAGATAATCGGTCCACGACCTTGGAGCTAATTTAAAATCCGAAACGCAACGTTTTAACACATCTTCCCATAATGTCCCTCCAGAAACATCAACATACATTTCCCCATCGCCACCACCATTCATGCTTTCGTTCCTCACAAGCTTGAAATAATTGTCTGCAGTAGAGCGCATATCTATAACAAGACCACGCTCAGCCATAGCTTGACCGTTGATGGAATGACCGTTACCTCTAGCTGCAACGGTTAGATTAGATGACCGGTAAGCTGCTTTAACTGCTCTCGCCACGTCATCAGCACCGGATGGCCTGATGATAGCCAAAGGCTTATAAGAGTACAAACCGCCGAAATCTTTAGCGGCTAAACCAGTAGCGACGCAGTCTATCAACATGCCTTGAAGGTCTAATGATTGAGATACGGTAGTTGGAACGCCGTCGTCTATTTCGGAATCGGCGTCGTTCTCATGAATAAACCGTTCCAGGTATGCTATCATCTTCTCCGCCGAACTGAGTTCCTCTCCTCTGTTCTGCTTAGAATAATTAATTCCTGTGTTTTTCTCTCTCTATATCTAGTGTGTATTGTAGTCTCTGAATGGAGAGTTCCTTGCGTTTTTTTTTTTGTTTCCTTCAATTTGAAGCATATGGGCATGAGGGGGATTAAATAGCGGCTGAGGCTGATTTGGATTTCTTTAAAATTAAAATAGAAATAAAAATAATTTCCATTTTAAAAAATATATAACACCATAAGATAATTGATAATTAATTATTTGACGTCGGGCTTAAGCCTCAATATCCTGTTGACATTGTGATCCTATCGACATCGTTTGTCTGCCACTTGTATATTATAACACCGAATTTCTTTCTTTTATTTTTTTTCCCTCATAATTTCTCGTTTAGAGGAACAAAATTATGTAGTTCTGGTGGTTGCATCCTCAGTTGCCTTACCATGCTCATTCACTTTTATTGATCTCTGGTCTCTTTGATCATAGAAAGTATGATTTTCTACAGAAAATCCAATTAATCCCTCTCTGAGCTTAGGATAAGAAAATTATTAGTTTTCTTTGATATTGCAATTTGTTCTCCATGTGGTGTGGTCCATGAAGCTGTTACGCTCACTTGCTATTTTATTGGTTGGCTTGCCATTATGTTTTATGTATACTTCGTATGTGATTATGACTCTGCACGTCAAATAAATATGTTAAAAAGTATATGTTTTTAATTAATATAATATATTTGTGCTCTTTAAATTTGATAGATTTATTATTTTATCTTTATATTTTCTGATTTATTCCATTTTAACACTTTAACTTGTTAATTCATGTATTTTTGAATATTTATTATTATTAATTTATTTTTTATTCAAGGTATATATAATACACATATTATATTTAATTAATTTTAATATTTAAATTTGTTATTTTTAATAAAAATTAAATATACATGATAAAGTAAAATCAAGATAGTTAAATAGTAAAAATTAAAGTTTATGAGATAAATTAAAAAATTATGATAAATTCAAATGTTTAAAGTAAAAAAAAAGGAAATTAAGATATTAAAATAAAAAAAATATAAGTGTTAAAGAAATATAAATATATTATATCTTTTAATTAGAACAATTTCATTATATTTCAATTATAAAAATTTATAGAAATTATTAGTAATATATATGAAACATTAAATAGATAGTACAAGTAAGAATAGGTTTGAAATGATTTTTCGTTTTAATTATGAAAATGCGAAAAAACTAAAGAACAAACCTTGTTAATAATGGGAATAAGGTCAAGAAAATAAAGGCCTCGATGCTTTTAAAATGGACAAGGAAAACCTTGACGGCGTTGCTGAATTTCGGGACCAGAAAGATGATGCTGCTTATTTAATCATGTAATTATTCATACAACAGTATTCAATTGTAGCCGACCCTTTTTTTTTTTATTTTTATCAAATATAAAAGCTATTTATCATTTAAAAATTGCAAAGAATATGGAATTTTTAAATAAATAAAAATATAATTTATTTATAGAAATTTAATAATGCATGCATCCCTCCCACCCCAATTAACTGTGTTGTTTGACAATCTAATCTAATCTAGTTTAACACCCCCTAATTATGTCAAAACTAAGGGACCATCATTAAATTAGGTTAAGTTTAATTATAGATTTTTAATTTGGAATTGGATTTTCGGTACTTTAATCAATCATGTTTTTCAATTTAGATGATGATTTAATCATTTATTTAGATTCATTTTTTTTCTAAATTTATCGTACGATAAATTTAAAATGTTTATAAATATAGAAACTAAGATGAAAACATAAATTTATGATTTTATATTTTAGGATTTTTTGGATAAAAAATAATATTTTTAATACAAAAAAAAAATTATGAAATTAAATTTTTTTTAATATAATGATATATTTCTTATATAGAGAAAATCAGTATTTCTTCATATATTAAGGTAATTAAATCTTATTATTAGGTTTTATTTTTAATTTTGATGAATGATCCTTTTATATAAATTAATCATAATCAGTAACCAAATATTAAAGATTAATTAAAATTGATATTCGGCAGGTAAGATAGACCAAACACATTAAAATTAACGATTCTATGAATTATTTTAATTTAATATTCAAAATAAAAAAAAAGTAATATACTCTTTCTCTCTTTGTTAAAAAACCAAAAAAAATGATAAGCTGAGTTAGAGATAGATGAAGACGAATTCAGAAACAGTAAAGTCAAAAATTCCTGATGTGGATATTGCAATTTGCTGCTCCTTTGATTATGTTTCTTCTTTTACAATATATATTATATCTTTTTCATTTACGTCTGAAATTCATTTACTTAGTACTTCTTTCAAACGATATGATATTTTTTGTTCTTTAGTCTTTACATAATCATCAACAAATGTGTAAATCTAAGAACTCCACATCTTATGTTATTATATTCATCTTACAGTACGTATTAACCCTTAATTTACATATCTATTTATTTATTTATAGTTCTTACGATCATATATTAAATTTAAAAATTCATATTATTTATTCAATATTATCCATTTGTCTTTAAATTTTTATTATTGATAATCATCATATAAAGACAATGTTAGACCATTTTAATAAGTCATATTCATTGATTGTAATGGTTTATATTGTAGATTTCAATAATTAAGTGGGGACATGAGGCAAATCTTGAGGCATCATTATCAGGTGAATGTGATGTTATTCTTAGAGGCAATTATGATAAAGTTAATTCTTTCAAGGTACGTACATTCTAAACACTCTAAAAATCCATTTTCTGCTCAGGTGAATCTTTTATTGATTTAATTGTCAAATCTTTCATAGAAAAATCTATTAACAGCTCATTATTATCAATCATAAACAATAAAAAAGAAGGCATAGAATTACAACAACGATCCACTCTGCATAATACATATATACACATACACATGTAATGCTATGACAAGAGAAAAAAAAGAAGGAAAGGGAAATGAGAATCCTATGCATATGAACAGTCCTTAAAAAAGGAGCCATCTATTAAAATCATGTCAATTTAGTTCATGGTCAAATGAAACTTGCGTTGATTTTGCAATTGATGATAAGAGAGGGTTGGATTTATTTGAGTTGGGTGGAGATGTTGGTGGGACCTTTCGAATAAAAACCCTTTGATTTATTAGTTTATAATAAAGTTTTTATCTATTTAGTTTTGGGTTGTTAATTAGTTAATTCCTAAAGTGCATTTTAAGGTGGAACTTGTTGTTTGAATTGCTTTTGGCAATCCATACGCTAACGTACGAGATCCATAATGTGGATTTTCAAAGCTGATGGAGTTGAATTTCATATAATGCCTTTGCTTTTAACATTATGTAATGCTGTACATCTAATTTAGTTATTTTCTTGCGTCATTTTACTTTTTCTATATTTGAATATCTTCATTTTTTAAATTAATCTTTACTTCATCTCAAACGTTTGCTTATCACGCTCCATTATATTTTAAGTTATTATATTAGTGAAATTTAAACCAGTTTGATTTATTTAATGTTTATTTTGTGTAGGATTGATAATTTGGATTGATAGGTTGTATTTATAGGGTATAATGAATTTAGGATTGATCCTAATCTAATTTAAAATATTAATCATATCAAAAAGTTTAATTCAAAATCAATTCGAATTCCATGGATGAGTGTAATTTAACAAATTAAACTTGATACAACTTGACATAATGCAATTTAAAATTCATATTTTAAATGATTCAATTTTTACTTTATCAATAATATATTGTTGATATAAATCCGATTATAATAAATTCAAATCCATTTTTTTCATATCAAATTTATATCGAGTTGATAGGTGATATTAAAAATCATAACCCTAAATTTCATTTCATCCAAAAAGGTAACTCTACCTAGGAGTGGGCATCGGTTTATTCTGCTCGAATTTATGAAAGATTTGAACCAAATTGAATAAATTAAAAATCAAAACTATAAAATCAAACTGAATTGAAATTTACCAAAAACCAAATAAATTGAAAATCAAATATGTAATAATCGAACCGAATAAAGTAAAAATCAAATTTATAAATCATATAATTAATATAAAATGATTTTGTTTTGAATATTAATGTAAAATGACGTCATTTTATGTAAATTATTCGATTTATTTAGTTATTCAATATTTAAACCGAACCGAATATAAAAAATCAAATTCTTTTGAAAAATAACCAAACCAAAATGAGAAATAAAAAAATCAAACTAAAATTATCGAATATCATCGATTTATTTGATTTTTGAATATTTTTGCTCAATTACTTATCATATGACTTTCATGTTAAGGGTAAATGCCATAATCTATGATCTTGTAATTTTCTTGGGTGTTATTATGAAAGGATAAGAATAATAAGGAAGTATGATATCCAGATATTATCTTCTTTGAATGTTTCCTATATACCAAACTTGTCTACTTCTTATTTGGTTAGGTTATATCTTCTGGATTTTCTTTTCAAAAAAAAGTAATTTCCTGTAAGTAATATTGTTAATATGTATTTTTTTTGATTATTTTTAATTATATCGAATTCGAAATTTCTAACTGATAGATTTAAACTCTTTATCATTATCATTATTTTAGAAAAATAAATTAATTTATCTTTTGATTTTAATCAAACTCTTAATTCTATGATATATATTGATTTATCAATTTTAGTATGTATATCGAATCGATTTTAAGTCACATGTCGATTTGAAAAATAATTGTTTTGAAGTTAAATATGAAAATAAAAACTGGATGAAAAAAAATCATCGAAATTAACATATATAAATAGAAAGTCAATTATAAATATATTTTATTAAAATTATGATATAAGATTATCATTCATATGAAATGTGGTGAACATAATCATAGTAAACATTGAAATAATAAACAAATTATATATAAAATGTATAATAATCATAATGATAAAACAATAAATTGATGTTAAATATCATAAGAATAAGAATATAAAAATGTCAAAGAAACAAAGAGATGATAAATCAAATCAAATAAGTCAATTTCAAAAACTTATCCAAAATATCCATAACAATGTAACAAATATATATTCAATTAAAAAAATAAATATTTTAAAAATAATTTTATAATTTTAAAATTTTAAAACACAAACAATTAAATAGGAAAGGTCAAACTTGAACCGGAAGCAATTCGAAAAAAGACCGAATTAATTCGAAGCCCTGCAATCAATCTTGCTCTTATGATATTTTTCTACATAAAATTAATTATTTCTCTAATTACTAATTATTTTAATATATATTACAATTTTATCCAGATTTTATATTTTAATTTTTTAATTAATTGAAAAATATTAAGTTGACGTATAAGAATCAATATAAATATTATGTTTTTGAATAATTTAAAAGAAAATAATATTTGAATATAAAATTAGGTATAATCTTGATGAAATTTTGGCAAAATTAATTATGGTATTATTTAAAAGCTAATTGCGGGTAATCATTAATTAGTATATCATAAAAAATTATTCGATCGGAGAACATATGCAAAAAAAGTCAAGAAAGAAGAACCATATACAAAGATTCATGGTGATGATGATGACCAAAAGATCAAAAGTGATTGTCGCACTTGTGGGTAATGATGTTACTCCAAGATTTTGTTCTCTATATATGCAAACTTTGGATTGATTGATTGATTGATTGATTTTATTAATAATCATTTTCAATTCAGTGATTATTCTTTGATGAAGCTTTTCTTTGTATCATCATCATGTATATATGTATATGTATATTCCACACACACATATCAAATCAAGAGTGGGCTGGCTAATCACGTTGAGAGAGAAAGAACCCTATTCATGAATCATGATAAAGGCTACACTTTGACATGTGATTGAGATTGTGATTACATCTAATCTAATCTAATCATCCATAAGATGATTGTATTTTGACATGAAAACAATAGCTAAGATTCTTTAACTGTTTCAGCTCCACTCGTTTATCATCATCATCATCATTCTTTCATACCCTTTGAAATTTCAATCTCTTCTTCTTCATTTTGTCTTTTATTTATTGTTTGAATGATAACTTGTCGCTTCTGTGCAGCTACAATTTAATGCAAGCTGCAGAAACAAATCCAAAGCATCCAAATTTGTTTTTGACTTTAATAATTCATGGTAACAAGTCCTTATTTCTTAATTATTTCCATTATCATGAAATTATGAATAATTTTATAAAAATCTTTTATATACATCGATTAGCATTTAAACCCGATTTTTGAATTGTAAAGATAAAAGTAATGGATGAAAAGATTTAGATATGTACTGGAAGCCATTGGTGACTTTTTAAATGGGAATGAAAACAGTGGGTTTGATACGCTATCATGGTGGTTGATCAAATAATTGACTAAGAAGTCTGCTTGCTAGAGATGCATGCAGCCGCTTTTAATACATACCCACCCACAAACGAGCAGGCAGCATCCTAGTAGCCTTCAAAGGGTAATTGGGTGGATCTTCAAAGATTTGCAACTTACTTGTACCACTTTAGTTATGGATTAATTAGGTTTGTCAATATTGAATTGCATTGTCGTAGGAAATGGGGTATCAATCAATTAGCTGAATCACATCTTGGACTTTGTTTTGAAAACTTAGATAGAATCTATCGCAGAGGCAGATAATTTCAACTTGAATGTCATGTCCATGCCTAGTGATGGTTGGTTTCTTGTCTTTCAATTGTAGATCTCCATCAGGCATATTAAATCCACCATCATTTTATACACTATATTATTTTATTTTACTGTTTAGATCGAGTCAATAATATTTATAAGAAACTTTTAAAATTTTAATATTATTATCCATAAACAATCCCGAATTTCTGATAAATCAACAATCAAAGGATTTAGTGCTTAATTTAGTTCTTGGTATTTTTGCTTTAATATGAAATGAAATACATACAATTAAATTGGCGTGCGCATGCCTATTAGGGTTCCATCAATTTTGGTGTACCTTTTATTATTCACATCCATCTAATCACTTTCAACATGGATTTTTTTTTCTATTTGTCATTTTAAAGTTTAAGATTATAAGTTGACCTAAATTAAATTTATTTATCTAATTTTGAAGAATTTTATAAAATATTATATATCTTGTTATCTTATATTGACACATGTTCTTATACATTAAATTTTAATTAAATATTATCATACATTATCTTATATATCATCATCATATCTTGATATCTTATATATATTATCATATATTGTATAGATAAAATTTCAATTTTTTGAAGTAAAATAAATATATATAAAATTAAAAATATTTGAAAATAATCTTCTTCTTCTGATAAGTATATTATGATTTTCATTAATCTAGATATTTAAGTTAAATTATGTATGTGAATATCTATTAGGTTTGAAATATGAACATACATATATCTATTTTATGCTGAATTAAATTAGTTAATAATTGAAATTTTTATAAATTAAAATCTAGACTTAATTGATATCATATCATATCATGAAATTATTCAACTAAACCGAGATCATAGATATAATAGTAATAATTTATTGGTAGGCAATGCAGAAGCAGCTGAACTCATATTTGGATTTTCTGTATATGAAATGCTCAGAGAGTCCGGAAGTGATGTGGTATTTGAAAATATCACCCTCATAATTATGAACTTGAAAAATTATGTCGTGCTATTGGACTGCACCACGTGGCAAACCAAACTCATCATCCTCTGCCACTCCCATGAGCATTTCTCCCCAGTTTCCAGAGCCGCTGGTTTTGGCAGAAGCCTCCGAATATATGCTCATTTTTCAGGTGTAAATCAAATTATAAATTACTTCATGAAATAATCATTCAAAATTTAGAATTATCATATGTTTAAAGGCCAACACTTAGAATAAGAAAAAATAGCCGACAATTTAAGGGTCATGGCTGTTATTGATAGTTATATAGGAAGAAATGGGCAGGAGAGGAAGCAAGAATTGCTTGTCATGTACTTATGGTAGTGGGTGGGATTGTACGCATGGCTTCATGTGATAAAAAAAAGATAAGTGGGATTTTATATTTAGAGAGTTCTGCGACCTCCAATATTCATTTCTGCCATGGAAGATGCTCTGGAGAGCCGATTGTCACGCCCAACGAGTTAAACTCTCATAATTAATGAACTTTTAATGTTCTACTTTCTCAATATTTCCGGTTTGATCTTGATTTTACTGATAGTTCGAGAGGTAGCTTAAATGAACTTTAGGGTAATTGTGATGCTTGAATAGATGCAGCATTTACGCTGTGGCCTGCGGACTTATCCCAGAAGAGCAGAAGAAGCATCTCTTCTGCAAAAGCTAAGTGTTCATGGTAAAACGATGAAATCATTATCCTGAAGAAGGAATCTGCTGTCTTTTGAATTTATTATTGCTGGTGTTATTTATTTGGGTTTTGATTGGAGAAGTTGATGGGACTTAGATGGCTTTGTTTTTCATGGGTGGATATGCTTGTACCATTTGACATTTCTGTTGACTGTTTTATCCCAAGTTTCTTACTTACCTGCAACTGCTTTATCGAACCCATCCATATAGATAGGTATTGTTGTCAACCGTCAGAGGATATGGGTTTGTTATCGGATTCGAAATTTTAAAAATATAGTAATATTAAAAGTTTTATAGAAAAACTTTATTATTGTGGAAGAATTTATATCTAGTTTGAATTGGAAGATAATTCAATGAGTGGACAAAGGAGATGATGATTTGTCATTGGCCATAAAAAGAATGAAGTAAAGCACAACCAAGTTTCATGAAAACAGCAAATAAACAAATAAAAGAAAAGCTTTTGAGAAAGCTCATGATTGTGAACATACTAAATTCCACAAGTGCCATGATCTTCCTTTTTCTTTATCTAAATATCAATCAATATTTTTTTACGTAAGAGCATTTTGGTGGGTGAATCAGGAGAGGAGAGAGGACAAATTGTGATAATATTATGGTTGAAACCAGAGGAAATGATTCATGGAAGGGTGTGAAGGGCATTGCTCGTCTTCTGAATCGGAATGTTAGGATATAATCAATCACGTGCTAAAATTCTGTAAGCTCGAAAAAGACAGTTCAAGGTAAATATCCACAGAATATGCTTTCAGATAGACGAGCTGGGACTGCTCAGAAATCCCTTTTCCTTCTTCTGGTTGTAGGTCGGTCGGCATCCCTTATTATTTTCACTCCTTCATGGTCTACATCCTTTAAGATTTGTTTTTTTTCTTCTTTACCTTCATTCACGAGTTGTATTTAATAATTTTGATTTTTGATTAATTACTGTAATAATAATCAATTGTTATATAAATTAATATTCTTTTAAAATTAAAATATATGATAGAATCAGTAATAAAAATAAATGAAATACTAAAAATTGAGTAAAATAATTATAAAAAATAATATAAACATTATAGTATGGAATAAAATTGTGAAAACAATCAAAAGAGGGTAAAAGCGATCTCCGGGCAGGGGGCTTAGGGCTAGTACAACGAGATCCATTGCATTTTGGCTTGACTAAAAGAAGGTAGCAAAGGGTAGTGGGGTTGGGTAAAATTTTCAGTAAAGCTAGTACAAATACAAAGATGTGATCCAGCAATTATTGATGCCAACCCTCTTCACTATAAACCCATAATGCAGTCAAAGCATATGATAAAAATTTAAAGTTCAATATATATAAATCTCGATCATTAAATAATAAACTTTACTGTATATTTATATTTAAAAGCCATTAGATAAGATATTTAGATGGGTAGATTTTATGGTGATGTGTTGGAGGGTATGCATGTGAGTTTGTCTCATGTTGGAGAGTATAGATTCTGGGGGCAGAGTGAGTGCAAGCAATTCTTGAAGTGTCTTAATCATGGAGGGGGTACGTGCTCCTGCCTGCTATTCAGACACATGCATTTTTCATTTTAGGCTCATTAGCATCATTTATTTTTATCAGATTGGGTTGTGTTGTGCTCCACTCTGTCCATATCATTGGATTCTTTTTATATATGGTGAGGACTTAGGAGCCACAATAATTTGATAATGTTACACATAAATGATGAATATACCGGTAGTTGGAATTTATGTTATTCCTTGAAAGTTAGCTAGCTACCTTGTTTCCTCATTACACTCTCTCCTATTTCCCCCCCTCCATTGTCCCTTCTTGTATACCTACATACATACATACATGCATATATATAAACATTAAATTAATTTTGAGACATGGAACATCATTATTTAATATTGATTTTATCCCAAACTAAATATGAAATTCTGGGTTTGGTTTCATTTAATACAAGAATATGTTATATGGGTATTTTTATTTATTTATTTATTTAAAATTTCATTGCAAACAAAATACCAAACTATGGTTATCTCCAAAGTTGAGAGCTGCCAAAAGAAAACGGGGACCATCTTCTTCTCCCTATTAAAGCAGAAGAATCGATGGGCAACCCAAACTTGAGGAGATTCCATTATTCCTGGCGCTCTCTAGTTTCTATGGAACAACCAAAAGTACTGCTTGCAATGAACCGGAAAGATACAAGGAAAATGCCTTCGAGCAATAAAAAGGTTCATAACAGAGGAGCATGGACGCCAGAAGAAGATCAGAAGCTGGCTAAAGTCATTGAAATTCATGGTCCAAGGAGGTGGAGATCAGTCCCAGAAAAAGCAGGTCAGGCCTTCCTTTACTTTACCTTTTTCTTTCTTTTTGACTTTTTCCTTTTGTCTTTGATACCTACGTCAGCAGCTCACTTGTGATAAATGAGCAGCAGATACTTTCCAGTTCGAGTCTGTGCTTTATATATGTATAGGTTCTTTCTTCAACATTTTATATGATTTTCCGGGTTGACAAGAATATGGGTTAATGAGGTGGGTATGCATGCATATACTGCAGGTTTAAACAGATGTGGGAAGAGTTGCAGGCTGAGATGGATGAATTATCTTAGACCAAATATAAAGAGAGGCAACATATCAGACCAAGAAGAGGACATAATCCTCAGGCTTCATAAACTACTTGGGAACAGGTAAACTTCTACTCTGGGAACAGTTGTTTGAATCAGAGTCTTCTCTAGTCTTAATGCTTAAATGGGTTCATACAGATTTTATAACATGAATGCCCTCGATGATGGGTTGAATTCAGGTGGTCTTTGATTGCTGGAAGATTGCCTGGACGAACAGATAACGAGATCAAGAACTACTGGAACTCTCATCTGAGCAAAAAATTTAAGAAAAACGAGAAACAACCGGTTCGATGTTCAACATCAGAAGATCAATCCAAGACGGGGAAAACCGGGATGGTTAATACGCAGGAACACATAGTTGTAAACAGAAATGAAGAAGGTAGCTTAAAACCTAGCTCATTTGAAGATCACTGGTTAGATTTGTCTAGTGATATGGAATGGATGAGCAATTTCCTTCATTTGGACGAGGCCTGGTTCGACTTAGTTTGATATTCTTTCGTGATCTAGTTAATGAAGTCTTTAATTCAACCATCTCTGGAGATTTCCGTCTTGTAGTTTGGACTTCCCTTTTATTCCTTTTCTGTTTTCTGGATTTCCCTTGACGAGACCATTCTTTTTTAAACAAAATAACTCCATAAGCAATCTCATTACACACACAGAGACACCTTTTACCATGGATTTATCAGGATTAACAGAGGTAAATAAGGATATAATTGCCAAATCAAGTCCTGATATTTGATTATATAATCAACTACAAACAAAGAGTAGTCGCATATTGAAGTAGATTGAAGATGCATAATGGGGAGAGGGGCTCATCGGTTGAGGATGATGGATAGTACGAAGGACAGCAGTATCCATCCCAGTATAAAATATCCCACCAATCTCGTTGTTTCCACGTCTTCTGGTTCCTGCATCCCCGTCCAACACTCGTTAGAATAAATATGGAGCATGTCAACATAACAATAGATTGCGACCGAACGTTATATGAATCATTAACTATATCTTCAAAAGTTCAAGACTCTCCATTGTCACATTTATAGATTTCTAGTTCTTCAAAAACATCAAGTAATTTCGATTACAATTGAATAATTTATATAATATATATCAACATATAAAATCAATCTATTAATATACGAGCATGCTAAAATTTAACTCAGATAAACTAAATGTAAAACATTGAATCAATGGATACCTGGACCGGAGGAGGAGTATCCAGTGAGGGTTTTGCCTTTTCAACTTCATAAGGCCAGGTGAATCTATCAGGTTGGTCACTTCTTGCCAAGCTCCAATCGTACATTCTCCTCTCATCTTCTGATGATAATATTGTGTATGATTCCTGTACACTATGAAGATTCAATTCATTTCTCCATGAAACTGAATTTGAATGAACATATTAAGAGTTTAATAGCATGATTAGCTTGGTAATGACTTTTAAAATCTCCATTTTCTTCCTGAGGTCCTCTTCGTCTAGTCCTTGGTTGAGCAGCTCTGCAACCTTGCTTTTGTAAGCAACTGTGACTTCTTCAGATGAACATCCTCTTTTAACTCCAAGTGTACCATAGTAATCTTGATCTGTAATGGCTGCATCAATCCTAAATATGCACTCCGTAAGTTCAAAAAACTGCTTCAAACCAGTTGGTTGTATCATGTAATTTTCATTAAACTAAAATGCAATTTCACATAAACCAGGATTAAAAAAATATATATCAGTTGATATATTGATTTACGTATGCCACGAAGAGCTCTTTCCACGTTAAGGGCAGAAATTAAAGAGGGTCCTTCAGGAAATTCGATTGATGTTTCTTCTTTCTCTTCTTCTTCTTCTTGTAGTTCCGTTGAAGCTGCACTCTCTATTGTCGCATCGCTTGAGCTGCTTCTGATGACAAACCTGCAAGTTTTTCTGGTTGCTAACCTGATGAAACTCAAGGAAACAGTAGACTTATTGGTGGTTAGAATGGGATAATTCTGCTGTGAAATGTTAAGTGTTGCGGCTGAAGTAGATGAAACAGCCATGTGGGGAACTATAATGTCGTCTAATGTCTGCTTCAAGACGAAAGTGTAGCTCGTTCATGTCTCTTATCAAATCGGCAGAGATGAAAGTGGAGCGTCTGTGGCCACTAGAATGTTATCTAATACAAAAAAATATTTAAATATATTCTTAACAGCCCAGTCTTCAACAAAGTCGTTGTAGTATAGTGGTGAGTATTCCCGCCTGTCACGCGAGTGACCCGGGTTCGATCCCCGGCAACGGCGTGCCTTTTAATTTACCAAGGTTTTGAATTACGTTCTCTCTCTCTGTTTTTTTTTTTTTTGTTCCTCTTTTCTTGTTGCGGTGAAAAGAAAAGGGTTTTTGTTCAGTTGACAGAGAAGTAAAAGTTGTATCATTTTTATCCTTATCAAAAGTTCTAGGGGCCAATCCGAACTTTTGTCATTTAAAGAGCATAGAATTGGATCAGGTATAAGTTTTGTTGTTCATTGTTTCCTCGGTAGTTTACCCACAGAAGAAGGTACCAGAAAACAAGAAGAAGCGCGATACCGCTCTGCTTTAATACACCTTACGATCTCATGCGAATCGAAAGGAACACTCCATCGACTTCAGACCGTGAAGCGAGCACGAGTGTTCAATCGACTCCAAATATTGCAAACAATGAGCCTCGACGGTTTCCTCCGGCAGCGCAGCCGGAAATCATGAGAGCAGCTGAGAAAGACGATCAGTATGCCTCATTCATTTACGACGCTTGTCGAGATGCTTTTCGTCACTTGTTTGGTACGAGGCTTGCTGTTGCTTATCAGAGCGAGGTTAGTTGATTAACTGGTTAATGATAGAGTAATTAATCAGCTTAAGTGTTTCCATCTGTCTACTTTAATTTACTCACGGAGCGACTTTATTTTTTTCCCTTTATTTTTTTCTTCTTTCTTGAATTTTATGTTCTTAGACAAAGCTTCTAGGTCAGATGCTGTATTATGTATTAACAACAGGTTCAGGTCAACAAACCCTAGGTGAAGAGTACTGTGACATTATTCAGGTATTGTTTCAGCTATAAGATTGAATTTGATTCAATTAAAGTCTCCTATAATTTAGTTTCTTTGATTTGGTACGTTTTAGAAGTATATATTTGCTTCCTGATTTTTGTTTTCGTTGTTTTGTTTTGTAGGTTTCTGGTCCACATGGCCTGCCTCCAACTCCAGCAAGGCGTGCACTTTTCATCTTGTATCAAACTGCGGTTCCCTATATGGCTGAAAGAATTAGCTCTAGGGTCGCATCACGGGGCATCACTCTTGCGGACTCTTTCTCTGATGAGCCCTACACCAACATTGCCTCTGATGGGAATAACATGATTGACCTTCCAACTTCATCTGCATCAGGCACATCAATTTCTTTAGTGACAAGGTTAAGGCATAACGTTGGTGGGCTTTGGTTGAATGCTGTTCAAAGATGGCCTGCGGTATTGAGGCAGTAATTTACTCTCTTATATTGTAAGATATTAAGAATTTAATTGTTGTTATGATTAGTGAAGTTTTTCTTCTGCTTGTTGCATTCAGGTGCTTCCTGTAGCTCGTGAAGTTTTGCAATTGATTCTTCGTACAAATCTTATGTTTTTCTATTTTGAAGGTCACTTCTTTGATTTTTTGATTGTACATTGATGCTAAAACTTAATAAATGACTGAATACAGAAAAGGAATTATTTGAGTGAATGATTGATTGGTTAGAGAACAGAAATCTCATAGCTATCCTTCTTTTTGTAGGCCTATATTATCATATATCAAAACGTGCTGCTGGCATTCGTTATGTTTTCATAGGGAAGCCTTCAAATCAAAGGCCCAGGTATGAAGTTCCATGTTCTAATTAGCAGTGAACGGGGTTCATATAATATTTCTGTTTCTGCCGTCCTCTTCAGCTGGCTGATAGATTTTCTGGAACATTTATGCTGAATATATGAACTATCTAAATTTGCTTTTGTCGCAGATACCAAATTCTGGGAGTCTTCCTTCTAATTCAGCTGTGCGTCATTGCAGTGGAAGGCTTACGGCGAAGCAATTTATCTTCTCTTGCAAGTTCAGTTCATCAGACTTCATTGGAGCCCCATCAAAGTTCAGGTTATTAATCTTACCTATTTTTATTACAACACATGCATCCACAATTGGCCTGTTAATGTAGTTTATGAGTGCAAACATATACTTTATTTTGCCCATATGTCCATCATGATTGGTTCATGTACTAAAGCCCTGTGTGTAATTTAGTTCCTGAAGGTTTTGAAAGCATGAATAATCTTTGGCCATTAGGCATATTTACTGAGCATCTGAATTTGGACACTTCAACATGCTTTTCTCTGTATTAGTTAGTTCTAAATATTTAAGTGTCCATACAACTCAACTCAGTTGAGCCTTAATTCCAACTTCATCATGGTCGGTTATATGGATTTTACCTTTCTACTCAAGGATTATGGTCAACAGTTTCTCTTGTACTTGTTGGTTTGTAGGACGAGGTTTGCCCATCTTGAATGAAGAAGGTAATTTGATACCTGTGGAAGCAGGCAGGGGGGGTTGGATCTCAGATTCCACGTCAACTTCAGAGGTGAATTTTCAAACCTTCTCTTTCTAATTGAACAGATATGGGAGTTGCTCATTAACATGTTGCAAGAATATATATATGAACCTATTCCAGTTAATGAGAAGCCTGATAACACTGGGAATTCAGGATTGTGTTGAATTAGTTTTCTATTCCACCGTTGTCCTTAGACAAGTCATCAAGCATGTTGATGGTTTAAATTTTGGGCTTTGCTTGATATGTCAACATCTAATAGAAGACCTTACCTACCAATGCCACAGTGGAACATGAGTCCATTAATTTTTTTAAGATAGAAGTGCCATCACTTGCTGGCTATTGTATTTTTCTAAAACTTTCTACTGCGGGTGTATCTGTTCGGTACCTAATTACATGGGGTAGACTATATGATTTCCACTTGCGATTCTGATGATATTCTCATCCAAATTTAATATGGTTAATAAGATTCTTATTATCAACAGTGGTACATTACTCTTATATTTGTGTTTGATTAGTCTTCCGGAGTGAGTGGGGCGAGCAAATGCACGTTGTGTTTGAGTAATCGACAGTACCCAACTGCTACAGCCTGTGGTCATGTGTTTTGCTGGTTGTCTCTCGCTCTCCTGTTATTTTCGGCTGTTCCTTGGTTGTAGAAGGTAACAGTAATGGCTGCTGTCTTGATCGTTTTGCAGGAATTGCATAATGGAGTGGTGTAACGAAAAACCCGAGTGCCCTCTCTGCCGAACCCCTATAACTCATTCAAGCTTAGTTTGTTTATATCATTCAGATTTCTAGGTTTTTTTTTTCCCGGTATATGAAAAGCAATAGAAAATAATTAAAAGCAACCGGAGCATTCTGTCCATGGCCTTCTGGCCAAACTGGCCCCTACTGACTGGTTTCGAACCCGAAATCCCTGAACGGAGAAGATCCCCAAAAGATAAAAAAAAACACAAACGGTGAGGATCAACCTTAATTTTGATGCTGAGAATGTCATCTAGTTTCGCAATAAATGTCAGATAAGGCTAGTAATAGTTGCCTTGCCGCTGCTCCAATCAACAGAAATAGAAAATTGAGAAGAAGAGCTACATCGCAGAAGCATGAAGATCAACCCGTCAACATTCCTTGTATGCTACATGTTGTAATTTGATGATGAGATGTTAAATCCAATTGAATTTTGATGGTCTTTATGGGTAGCTCACATTTTCATAATTGTGAGCTTTTTTTTTTTAATCTATTTTGGCTAATTTGTCACAAATATCTTCAGGGGCAAACTATATTCCAAACTTATTAAAATGGAAAACATTGCCTTGTATTTTTTAAATTACACCCAGGCTGTCATTTGTAACTGGTGATAACAATTCACAATAAAAATTTTAAAACTTATTTAAAATTTATAAATGTATTTAAGTTAAACATGATAGTAATATCCATTTCTAATCATTTAATCCAAATATTGGCGGAAAATGTAAAAATAAAAATTTGCAGTACATAACCACCCCTTGCTGTTAGACCCCTTCTAATCCGGACCGTCCAAAACAAAACCAGCACTCACTACCGTATGATGAAATCGCATGTTGTAACCCTTTTATATAGCATCCCGAAAATTCCACCATCGCCACATCACCAAGGTTATTAGGGTTTCTCGCTTGCTACAAACCCTTAGTTTGCGCCGAACATAGTTTCATTTCTCAGTCACAGACATGTCTACTCAAATTAGCAAGAAGCGCAAGGTGTTTTACCGGATTCCTTTACACCTTTTATTTGCTTGCTAAAGCTTTTGATTGTTCTTTGGATTTCTTTTGATTTATTTGATATTAATGAAATATAAAGAGATTGTGTTATTGAATGGTTCTTTTTGCTGTAATTTTGTTTGGGTTTCATTGCAGTTCGTTGCTGATGGTGTATTTTATGCCGAATTGAATGAGGTATTGACAAGAGAGCTAGCAGAGGATGGATACTCTGGTGTTGAAGTTAGGGTAACACCTATGCGTACTGAGATTATCATTAGGGCTACTAGGACCCAGAACGTTCTTGGTACTTTCTCTTTCTTTCGTGCCTTGACTGATTTTGACTAAGAGATTAGCTTGTGATGTATCAAGTAATCTGAGAAATTTAAGAATTTAACACTTCTAAAGAGAGAAAGAATTGTGGTTGGATGGAGGAGTTTTTATTCTGATTAGACTGGCTTTAAACGGAGAGTTCGAAAAGATAACTAACTCAGGAATTTATGCTTGTTTTAACCAATCTAAATGAGTTTTAGGATTAACTTCTTGCTTTACATTTTTAATTAGGTGAGAAGGGAAGAAGGATCAGGGAGCTGACTTCTGTTGTTCAGAAACGATTTAATTTCCCAGATAATAGCGTAGAACTCTATGCTGAGAAAGTTAATAGCAGGGGTCTTTGTGCTATCGCACAAGCTGAATCTCTCCGTTACAAGCTCCTTGGAGGCCTTGCGGTTAGGAGGTATTCCACAACAACAAGGCTTGGTTTCATATTTGTTGTTGTGCTAAATTCTGCTGATACTGCTTTAAATTATCTTCTATTGTTCTTTCATAATTTTTTTTTTTATGTCAATATACGCAACTATTTGCTTTTCTACATTTTTTGAAGCATGTGCCTCAGTTTGATTCCCAAGCCTACCAAGTCTGGCGCATTATTAGGTTCTTCAAGATTTCATATTTCCTTTTGTTTTCCTGAATTGAAAAATATGCTCTGAAGTCTTTTCGTTGCTCTCATTTTTGCATTAAATGATAAGTTGCATTTAGATATCTCTTGATCCTGTCATCTTTACAGTGAGTTGATTTCATTGGAAAAACCATCTCGTGTCTGAAGATGACCATATCAAGTGATGCCATCTACTCTCATCTCGGAAGGAATTACGGTCTTACTCTTTGAAACATGATATTGGATGGCACATTTTCATTTTTATTTGATTTTCTTCTGTGAAGTTTATTGCATCTGTGAAGTATGAATGCTTGGACTGCATGTTTTTGTTGCTGTAGTAGCCATCAGTTTCTTTTATACTGATAATATATCTAAGCCTTTACTAATTTGTGCGGGGGGCAGAAAATATAAAAATACAATGTTTGCTCAATCTCACTATATGATAAAAATCCAAACTCTTCTTCTTAAGGAGATGGTAGTTAGGATTGATGAATAGAAAGTTATTCATTTGTTTTCTGATTTTTTAATGATGTTTATTTCCTTGTATCAAATAATCTATTGAGCTGTGAAAGGATCATTCAAGCAACATGAGTTTCAGAGTGGAATATTTTTGAATTCTTTTTGTAGGGCCTGCTATGGTGTGCTGAGATTTATAATGGAGAGTGGGGCAAAAGGATGTGAGGTATGCTCTTAAGTGCCATATTGTTGTCTACTCTATCACATGTACTTAGCTTTTTAGAGTTTAATCTATCTGGTATATTTTTGTAGGTTATTGTGAGTGGAAAGCTCCGAGCTCAGCGTGCCAAGTCTATGAAATTTAAGGACGGTTACATGATTTCCTCTGGTCAACCTGTTAAGGATTACATTGACTCTGCTGTTAGGCATGTTCTTCTTAGACAGGTGCGCAGTTTTTATTTTGTTTTTAAATATTTGGCTGATTCATTGCTGTGACGTACTTCAACAATGTTGAATATTGTTTGGTACTTGGTATATGGTGTTAGGGTGTACTTGGTATCAAGGTGAAGATCATGCTCGACTGGGATCCCAAGGGCAAAGTTGGGCCAATGACACCATTGCCTGATCTAGTCACGATCCATCCTCCAAAGGAAGAAGAAGAGTTTATTCCACCTGTGATGACAACCAATATTGAGATTCCAGTCGCATAAATCTTGAACTCGAGGAACTATGCTTAATTGCTTTTGTTGTTATGATATATGTTAGTGGAGGAAGACAATAGATGCTTGTATGATTCAAGAGTTGGTTTTTTTGTTGTTTATGTTAGCATCTGAAGTTTGTCTAATGGAGATATTTGTTGCTAGTTTTTGACGCTTTTTTAAAGGTTAAGCGGTTTTGCCTCTTGTTAGCGCGTTTACCGTAATAGTTAACCATGCAATGACCCTTTTTGTTCATGTGTTTTTTTGGGGTGTGGGCGGCGGTGTGTGGAAAAGAGAAGTATATGGAAAGCTTGGGCTGATCTCCTAGTATATCCGTTGGTCTTAACTATGGAATTAGCGAGAAGCATGTTATATGCTCTTATTCTTCACAACCGGGACATGCCTCATCAATTCAACGCGATGCCGTTTTGGGTGGTTATAAACTGTACATTTCATTGATGAAATCTTCCGGACCTGACAGCGGTGGCATTGTCAACGCCACCGGCTGTAACACCCATGAAGGAGTTGTTGCTTGGGATTCTATGCAAAGCTGCAAGTACCTACACCCTTGGAAAATTGTTAACATAATCCCCTGTTTGTCTCTACAAAATAGTTATTATTTTCTAATGATACGGATGGTTAACTATTATCGATGTTGCATCAAAAATATAAATGAAATCAAATTGATTTGTGATATTTTGTATATGAATATGCCAGATAGAAATAAAGCAGGAAATTTGCTTGAAATTATATTAGCATGCAACGCTTCATAGAAAGGCATAAAGAGGGACGTTCAGAAACGCCTGCGCTCTATTTTCCATACTCAAGGCCTTCCAGCACTGAATTACAGCCCGAAAACTCTTTCATAAATAACAAAACTCAACCGCTCAATCGCAACGGTCGGTAACTACCTCTGGCGCCGCCCATTCTATTTCTTGTCCTTACAAAAGGGAGAAACAAGATAGAAATTTGTTTTCATTTCCAAGTCAAATCCTTTCTATTCCCTTAACTCTGTCAAAAGATTTTCACTTTCTCAGGCACCAGAATTGCAAAGTTCTGGTGCTTGAGGTCTCTTCGTATGCTTAATTAGTTCTGCTTCTTAAGTCTGTTAGCCATGTCGGGTCGAGGGTATACTGTTCCTTATCATGACCCCCACAGTAGCCCCATTAACTTTGAATATTTTGATTTTATGTTTGATTCGAACCCAACTCTTGCGAGCCTATCTTCCATGGAAGAGCAACAAGAACAAGGACGAGAAGGAGAACCACCATCCAGTTCAGTTGACTTATTCGTTGATGATATTATGGAACCTAATGACCCTTTTGCCGATCCAATGATTTGGAATAATAATAATGATATCAACAACGCTAATGGATCTAATTATGCCACGCAACCTCAAGAAGTGGGTACATCTACTCAGAATTATCGCAATCCTGATCATGCGAGATCACAGTGGTCCAATGATGGGATTGGGATCCCCATTACTGTTTGGCCACCGCCGTTGGCTCCTTATAAGTGCACTTGTTGTCAAGTTTTAAGAGAGATAATCCACACTAATAATGGTCTGCTACCCTTTTTTTTTGGCTTTTGTCATAGATTTGTTAAGACGTTTTTGGAAATATTATATACTCTATGGTGAAACTGACAGGCAATTGCACTTCGAAACTTGAAATTCATGGGAGATTGGGTATGATTTGCCATGCTGTTCTGGAGATTAAGGATCAAGTCATCGAGGGTTCTCCAGTTTCTCAATACCATATGGTCGAGTGAGTTTTAGTTATTTCTTACAGTTTTCATGATTCATGTGCATATATATACAAGAACATGCATCCGTGATTATTTCTTGTTCAAGCTTTCTTTTGTGGTCAGTTTTTGCAAGAAAAGCATAGTATACGTGAAGCAGTTTCTGCGACAATACTGCGAGGATCAAAAGAGGGCCGGATTCGTTCTGGTGCAGGATCCTCTCTCAATCTTCTACGAGGCCTTGTGTGTTGGAATTGAGTGGGATGAAAGTACCAACAACGATGAATTTTCCGATCCATTCCCTTCAACATGTCAGTCTGATAATTATCTTATCCGTCATACTGTAGTTTTTTGAAAAGAAAACTGAAACTTGTGATTCTTCTCAGGGTCGCGTCAAGGGGATCTAACAGGCGGGGAAATTGTTCCAGAGAAAGTAACGAAAACCAGTTTAGCCCAACAGGTTGAAGTTACCATCTTCAGTCACATTAATGGCTAATTTGATTTGGGATTTCTCTAGCATTTTATGGTATGTCATGGTGGTGCTAACTTTGTTAATTTTTTCCGTGGGGCTGACGAGTAGTGCAGAGGATAAGGACGGGGAAGTTAACCATAGAAGATCTTAGAGCTTATTTCGATCTTCCTATTGAAGCGGCTGCTAGGAGGTTGAACTTATGTCCTACTGTGGTGAAGAAAATATGCAGGAGATATGGCATAAATCGATGGCCTCATAGGAAGGTCTGCCACTTTTTTTCTCTCTTCATCAATCCTGATCTGCCTTCTATGATCCAATACCTGTTAACCCTTTCTTCCTCTTCTGGGATTTTCCATTTGAGTTGTATTAGATTAAAAGCATCAAAAGGAAAATGGCAGATCTTAGGCCCCTTGTAGATTCCAACGATCAACAAGAAAAAGCACGTGCAGCAGCTGAGATCCACAGGCTACAGAAAGAAATATCCCAAATTTGTAACGTAACCGATAATTGATAGTGTATTATAAAAGGTTTTGTTCCTTTTTTACTGTTTTCTCTGGATGTATTTACGGGTGATCAACTTAAACGCAGTTGGACTTAGTAACAAGAGTAGAACAGTCATATTTTCTTGTCGTTGTCGCAGTTTGTCTCTTTATTATTGTTATTGATCATAAAAGTCATCATCTCTACATTTAATCGCATTGGAAATTCCGCTGTCTCTACATGAAATCTTGAACTTGGCTTCCTGGGAATGTTCGTTGGTTTGCAAATCATCCTGAGCCTTTTTGAATATAAGTTTGTAATGATCTAGTGCATTTTCAACAAGAAAGAAATGGGAAGTGGAACTTTAGTTTGTGTTAAACGAGTGAAGCAAGAGGCACCGGAAGAATGGGACGAGAGTATGCCATTACCTGGAGATATCATTGAAGGGTTCTCTGAGGATTATGATGATGAGATATTTGTCCAGGCTAAAGCTAGGTCAGAACTTAGTTCACAGCTTGGAAAGATTAGCCAACATGTTGATTCGATATGGATGAAGGTTAAACGAGGCCAAAGCACTCTTAAACTTGGTGTAAATGTTGTTCCTGATAAGTCTTCATTGCTGCAGAAAAGGTTTACTGTTAAGGCGGTGACAGATGACAGGCATGTTGCAGTTCTGGGGGATCTGACATTGAAAAACTGCACGGAGTTACAGGGTAAGTTTATATTCTGATATCTCAACTGATAAGCAAATTGAGATTATAAGGTAAGATGGTGATTTTGGCTATACGCAGAAATGAGCCGGAGGGTGATGAATGTGGGATGCAGGGTATTCAGTAAGAAAGGAGTGAAGTATGACTGGAAGATGAAAATGGACGCCTACCTGCCAGACAGGAAGTCCAGTATTATTAGTTCCACCTTGTTCCAGCCAATGCAAGGTGAATATTGTGTAGAGACCACAACAGCGAGGTGCATGGCCTGGTTTTCAGCAGCAATTTCTTCAGGAGTTCCTCTCGTCTTTGTCAATATCCAGACGGAACAGACTATAAATCCAGTAACATTCTGTTACTATAATTGCACACTAGTTGAGAATGCAACATTTAGTTCTTTGCTTTTGCTTTATTATTGCCAACTTCTACATGTCTCAGGAGAGAACTCATAATGCAATGGTCCAAATAATTCAAGGAATAAGACTATGGTTTCTACCTGGAATTGCAGAAATCCTACTTGAAATCAAAATAGAATCAGGAGAGGCTCAATTAGGAATCGACATTAAACAAACCGATGAGGTATTAGTGTCACATTTCAGAATCTATATTCACCTTCTGCCTTGACAAGAAAGACGCTTGTTACTAATTTCCAGTTCTGTCGACAGGGCTTTGTCTACGTGTATTCAGTGATAAAAGGTTCACCAGCAGATCGTGGAGGGATCGGACAGTTGTATGAAGAGGCAAATAAAACTGGTCAGTTGCTCATAATCTCTCGGTTAGAAGGAAAGAGCGTGATGCCTTCAAGCGTCTGCCCGTCAGGACTAGTGCACTGTTGTAACGACAATGAAATTAAAGCCACACTGGCTTCAGCAATTGAGAAGTTGGATTCGATCCAATTGCATTTTATGGCATGGCCAAATTACACAGCTACCAACCGCAACAGATCAATCAGTGTTGCACAGCTCCTGCCTCCACAGGGTTGTTGACAAGTTTCCATTCCAGGCAAAATGAACCTGCCCGTGTCAGAATCCAGTACAAACGAAATAATGTATAGAAGATCCAAATCACTTCTTGTCTCTGCTCGAAGATCACTTGTATCATTTTACCATGTCAATGGATATTTTCTTTACATGGAAGATTTTTTTTCAAGAATATCCATGGTTGCGATAGGTCATGATTTTGACCCAATTTAGAATCTTTGTTTCACAAAAAGGAGGCAGGATACAAGATATCTAGCTTGCCATTGAAAAGGTCGACAAGCCTATCCCAGATAGGAGTGGATGTGAAGCAATTCCCTCCAGTATCTTGCTGCAGGTCCGCTTACTAATAGTGTTTTACCCAACAATCTCATATGCATTCCTCCCCAATGCCCTACTCAATTAGATATTTTTGAAAAAAATCATTTGAATTAAAAAATCTAAATTCTCCATCAACCCACCCTTCAATGATTGGGGCTAATTTCATCCTAATTTTAATCGAATATTTACATAAATAATACTCCCTCGGTACCACTTCATTCTCATTATCATTTTTGAGATTCATATAAATTAAGAATATTATTTAAAATTTAATATTTTTCTTAAAATACCTTTATTTACTTTAATTAAATTTTTAAAAAAAAATTAAATATGTTAATATCAATTTCAAATTTATTAAAAAATTTTAGATAAGGATGAAAAGATATTTAAAATTTTAAAAATTATATTAATAATTAACGGTAGATTAAAATTAGAAAAAAGTAAAATTAGAAGTTATTTTAAAAAATTATAAAAAAGTATTAAAATGATAAATATTTTTTCCAAAAATGATAATTAAAAAGAGAGGGGAGTAGAATTGAACCACCCAAAACATCAAAAAAAGAGAAAGAAATCTACAAAAATGGTAGAATATCTGCCTTCTCCCGGCCTCAGCCACCAGTCTCAAAATCCCTACTAGGCCCAAACAATGCCGATGAAGTAGCAGACAAGACCAGACCAGATGGGCCGAAATGCTAGACAATAATCCAACCAGGGGCTTTGCTTGACGGCTCGTGCCGGGCATTCTTTTCCTATAAAATCCAATTAAATTTTCCGGTTCAAATCCGCGTCCCCTTCGCTTCCATTTCCTTCTCCCTGTTGTCTCTGTAAATAGCCAAAACATAAAAACAATAATAAAACAGGTCAAAATAGTCTCTCCCATTTCCCTCCTTTTATACAAACAACGCTCCCGCCCTCAAAGGAAAACGCACAAACGACACGTCGTTTGGTTTCCGTTTCAGCTAAGCAAACAGTGTACCACTAGTAGGATTCTGTTGCAAAAAGAAAAAAGAAGAAGCAAAATTATGGATGGCGGTGCGTCGTATAATCCGCGTACTGTCGAGGAGTTGTTTAGGGATTTTAAGGGCCGTAGAGCTGGCATGATTAAAGCTCTCACTACTGGTATTTTCCTTTTTTTTCCTCATTTTCTTTTCAGCAAAAACTTTTACATACTGAAGTGCTCTAGTAATACAATTTCGATTTTCTAAATTTTTGTCTTGTTTTGGTTTTGTTGCAGATGTTGAAGAGTTCTACCAGCAGTGCGATCCTGGTATGGATTTCATTTGTTTTTATTTTTTTCTTATTTTAATTTTTGGTTAATTATAGTTTCTTCTGTTTTTCTATGCTGTGTATTCTTCTACTCTGTTTGTTTTCCGTTTTCTGTTAGTATTTTACTGTTTTTTTTGAAGTTCACGCATCAACTATCAGGTCTATTCCTGTGCTCGTTTAACTTGTAGTTTGTTTATCACTACTCTGTTCTTCCTTCGAAATTTTAGAATATCTTCATTTACAGGCTTTTTTTATAGTTTTCTTCTTAAGGTTACTGGCTTGCTTGTTTATAGAAACACATTATGGTTTTATTAAGTGCTCTGTAAGCGTAAAATTATGTAGCAAATTTAAAGCTGCATAGGTATTGTTTACCTCTCAGTTTTTAATGCTATTTTCTCTCTTTTTTTTCTTTTGCTTCTGATTGGCATCAAGAATGTGTTACTAGTTGTAAAAACTGTATCATTAGAAGAAATTGAACTTCTAACACCGCAAATTATCCTGTTTCTAAATCATACATTGTCCGCTGGACGTAAATTTTCTTTAACAAATAAGTTGCTTTAATTAGATTTTCCTTGCCATGAGTTGAAGTTTATCACCTGGGTTGATAAACTTGCAGGAAAAATAAGCTATTCAACTGTAAGAAACACAGATATTAACACCTGGGGGTTGAAATGTGATAATCGAATAATTTTCATGGTTTATGCAACCGATTGAATTTTATTCCAAGATAGTAAGCATTCGATGCTTCTTCTGGTTTTTCTGTTGTCAACAGGGGTATGAGGTGTTAATAATGCATCCCAAATCCTCAAGTCCCTGATGGCATTATATAATCCCCAAGTTACCATAAGAATATATGCATTGTATTCCGAATTGCGATGTTATTCCTAAATGCAAGAGAAGTTGCGTGTGGGTTTGGGATGCACTTCTGGACTGTCCTATTTGTTATCTATCATTGTTTTCATGCATGCATTCATATATATGGTTCACCATTTCTCATAAGTTTTGGTCTGACATTTACCTGTCTTGATTGTTTTGCTTTCAGACTACTGCTATAGTTGGAGTGCTTAGTTCTTAATTCCATATGTAGGTTCTTTCGTTATTAGCCCTTTTCACTTCCCTATTGAACTGATTTGGTTGTTGGTACCTTCTTCTCATTTTTCCATTGCGTTCTAAACATGCTTATGTCAATTTATACACATGAACTTTTAGTCCTCTTTCAACTTTGCAGAACATCGGCCTCAAATGCTGAATTACTTCTGATTTTTCTTGATGATTTTGTGAACCTTTTCAATTATAGAGAAGGAAAACCTTTGTCTTTATGGGTTTCCAAGTGAGCAGTGGGAGGTCAATTTGCCTGCTGAAGAGGTGCCCCCAGAACTTCCTGAGCCTGCTTTGGGAATTAACTTTGCCCGAGATGGAATGGAAGAAAAAGACTGGTTGTCTCTGGTTGCAGTTCATAGTGATGCATGGTTACTTGCCGTTGCCTTTTATTTTGGTGCAAGGTTTAGATTTGACAGATTTGACAGGTATTTTCTTTCTTTGTGTAAAAGATATGGAACTGTGTTACAGTGACGGTGAATTGAGGTGTTGTCAACTGTATGAACACCATTTTTGGTATTGTCATAGGCATTGCTTTCTCTTCTGCATTAGAAAATCAAAATATATATATAATTTTCATGGAATAATGCAAGAACACCATTTTTTGTATTGTCGTAGGTGTTGCAGTCTTCGATGTTAGAAATCAAAATATCTTGTTCTTTCATGGAATAATTCAACTCTTGGTGAAACAAACAATAATTTCATGTAAATTCCATTTGGTAAATTTTGTGGATGTTGATGGACAATCTAATTGGAGCCGGTTTGCTTTGTTTCTCTAGTCTTTAGGAAGAGGGTTTTTTTGCTGGTCTGCTTTGTTTGTTAACTATCAAGTCATCATGTATTGGTTTTAAACATTTCTACTGCTTTTGATTTGCTTTTTCTCTTAAATAATGCGAACTTTTCTATGGATGATGCAGGAAACGCCTTTTCAACATGATAAATGACCTCCCAACAATATTTGAGGTTGTGACTGGAGCAACCAAGATACAAGTAAAGGAGAAATCCTCGGTTTCAAATCATAGCAGCAACAAGTCCAAGTCAAATTCTAAGGTAATTGGGAATTGAAACCTTAAATTTTCAACGAAGTGGCATAAATAATGTTACTGATTCAGTATTAGGTTATGTTTTGGCTTCGCTGTGTAAGCCATGCTTGTTGAGTGCCAATGTTCTTAATCATTAATGGGAGTTCTTTGACCCAATTATCTTTAAAGGCAAAAAATATCATATTTTTGCATGCAGTCAAGATTTAAAGTCGTATGTTCAAAAAAAAAAAAAAAAGATTTAAAGTCTCTTTATAGCTGTTAGCTTTTGAAATTAAATGTAAGTGAAAGTTGTTCGATTGACTTACCATCATATTCAAAATTTAGATGCTAACATTAATCTGAAAGGAAAATTGTCTAAATGCTAATTCTAGCTTGAAGGTAATGTCATCTTTTGTGTTTACTATTCAGCAGTATAATCGAAAGTTGAACTGATCCTGATTGGCATGTACAGCGTGCTTCCGAGTCTCAACAGGAGTATTCAAAGGCAATGCAAGCAAAGGATGATGATGAAGAGGAGGAGGAAGAAGAGGAAGATGAGGAGCATGGGGAGACACTATGTGGTGCCTGTGGAGAAAATTATGCATCTGATGAGTTCTGGATTTGCTGTGACATATGTGAAAAGTGGTTCCATGGGAAATGTGTCAGGATAACCCCAGCTAGGGCTGAGCACATTAAGCAATACAAATGTCCATCTTGCAGCAACAAGAGGGTACGGTCTTGACGGTGGGTAGGGCGTCATGATGGAACTGCTAACTGCATCGGAAGTCTGGTTTGGTCATGGTTCCCTGATGATGGAAATCTCTCCGACTGCTTATATGTAGGTGGAAAATGTGACACTTATTTGATTATATAATTAGGAATCCATATAAATTTAGATAGGGAATCATTTTCCTCATGTTCGGGGGAGGCGTGTTTTATGTTTGGCGTCCGCGTCTGTAATATGCAATCTGTCCAGTTCAAGTATCCGCTTCTGATATTGTCTGTTGCCTTGCCTTCTAGGTTTTAAGTTTGCATCTTTTCATTATGTAATATGCTCTCTTCCGGTGGTGAATTTCCTTCCAGCATGCCTGCAGAACGTTGGGACATCAGAATTATACGGTGATTGTCTGTAGCTGTACTAGTTATATTTACATATTTTCGAAAGTCGCCATGGAAGACCGAAGCTCTAAATAAAATCCGGTGGCAATAAATGAACTAGGAAGGACAAAAATGGGTTACCCCCTTGCAATATCCATGATCAAGAATTTGAAATTCTAATTTCATTCAACTTATCCTTTTTTAATTTTAATTAATTTGTCTTATATTTCAAACTCTTTGATAATTGAATTCTATTTTGATTTTTGATCAAAATAAATTTAATTAAAAAAATTTAAATCGATTTATAAACAATTTTAAAATAAGAGATAAATTAATTAAAATTTAAAAATAGGGTAAATATATAACTAACCATAAATTTTTGGATTTATTTCATTAATAGCTTTTTAAAATGAAAAATTTTTAGCAAAAGAATTGAATTGATAAACTAGAAAAATATACATATATAAAAAAAAGTCCCTTTGTTTTAAAAATCTTGATTTGAAGAAAAACAAATCGAATGGAAATGTAAGTGGTCCTCAAAAGTGGGTTTTGAAGTCGTCATTTATTGATTTTATTTGCAATATCATGAAAATATTGATACTTTTACATGAAAATGAACACGGACAAAGTTGGTTGCCCATTGTTTCGGGAGGGATGGTGGTGGTCCACAGGAATCCGCAGATGATGGCCAAAACACATCAAGGTGGGAGAGATGAATCAATGGGTGAATGGTCCGTCGAAACATTTCGTCGGCAAATTGGTTTTGTTTTCCGCCCTCCGCTTACATTCAACCGCACTTGCAATGCTTGCTACTTGTTGCCAACCACCGCCACTCTCTGCTTGCCCTCTGCCCTCACCTCACTAACCGTCCGCTAACAAGTTCTCCGGAATAATAATATATGCCTTGAACCGAGAAAAGAAAAGGGCCAAGGGTCAAAGGTTGTGGCTTTTAATGGGCAAGTTGCCGTTTAGCCCCTCCTCACCAGAAAAAAAAAAAAGAAAAAGAAAAGAAGAAAGGGTCGAGGGTCATTTTACCTCTCCATGCATGCAAAGATTAGATTGTCCTTTTCTTTTCCTTTTAATTATTTATTGCGAGTCAGGATCTCAAGACTGTCAGTTGCAGTTTTCTACCATCTTTTCCACGTGACTAATACTACCAAGTTATCAAATTTTAAGATAGTAGATAACGTCAAGTGAACTCCTGAGAAATTTCCATCAAACATAGCCTATAATGCCAAAGCATTCGATTGAACAATACATATTATACATCGATTTTCAATGATGTCGTCGCAACTGTCATGAGATGGATCTAACTAAGTCATTTCTAGAAAAAAAAAAAGAGAGAGAACGCCGATCAATTTGGCTTCTTTTTCATAGTCAATTAACAGTGAGCTAGGAAATGAAGCTCTCGCCATTTTTTCTTGATAACCGCTTCAAGAATTCATATGTAGTGATCATTGTTGTTGCAGACATGGACATTGATACCCATCTTGGCCCCAGTCCTCTATAACAAGCAGCAAATCCACCTTCGTTTACTAGATTCTTCACTGTTTGAATCACCGTCAATGGCCGTCTTCTTCCGTTATGATCTCCATCCACAACCTGCATACGCGTCTTCACCGTATCCAGAGGCATGGTAATCACAGCTGAAACACCACTCGCCATAGCTGCACACAAGCCCTGAACACCCACTGTGGCCTTTGAATTCCCGTCCTTTTTATTTGAATAGCAGGAAATTCCACCCCAGACAAGCTTATTTGCAACAGAGTAAGACGCCCACCAAACTGCATTGGATGGCGCATAAGTCAATAATGATATTCCAAATCCTCTGTACAATCCCCTAACTCCATCTGCACACAGGATCTTTTGAAACGCATCGATCCCGTTTCGGTAACCCGATTTGGGGATTAACTTACTGCCACCCTGAACCATAAGTCTCTGGCTCACGACATCAATTGGGGTCCAAACTAATTGAGCAGCCATGGCGGAGGTCAACCCAGCAGAAGCATTAGCCATGGCGGTTGCTGTAGTATCTGAAAATCCTAATCTAACTGTAGCCGCCCCAACGCTAGATTTGGTAACTTCTAGTGCTGCCATGTAAAGAGCTCTAGCTGGGATGGTTCCCATCAATGAAGTACCGAAACCCCTGTAGAAGCCCCTGTGACCTTCAGTACGTAAGATGGAGACCGAAAATTTGAGGGAAGAAAGGTGGGTTGGAGAAACTTGTTGCCTGGTTTTGAGAACAATGATAGGGTAAAGAACAGCTGAAACACCAGAAAATAGAGCAGCTCCTACCAAAAAGAACTTGGACTTATCAAGCATATGCCAATCTATCTCTGATGCCGAATCATCCTCCGCCGCACCTAAACTCATTTTAGCCACTTGTACGAAGAAAAAAGATTTCTTTTTCAACTCTTTTATCAATTAACACAAAAAAAAACCTCAAATCTCCAAAACTGCTAATAGGTCATGTAAATATGAGATATAAACTGAATCTTGACGAAAGAAAGAGGAAAGATTAATAAAGAAGAGAATAGGCGGTTTTGTTGTTGGGTATTGTTCTTATTCGATAAATCTCAATTACTATGAGAAAGATTCAATAAAATTTAAAGAAGACGATCAATCTCAAGACCATATCTTCAAGGCTTCCATCACCACACAAGAAATAAAGGAAATATAAAGTGGATAATAACAGTACAGAAAGCGAGACCGACGGTTTGTTTAATAAAGAGAACGAAAGACAGGACAGGGGCATGAAATGGAAGTGATAAAAAGGCCCTTAGTTTGATGGCAATCCAGTGGGTAGCTCAGTCAGAGTCGGCGATGATGGAATCGAAGATTTCACGACAAACAACAACCTAAGTTGTAATCAAAACGTGGGTCGGACCATACCACTCCTAAAACAATAATACGACAATGCAATTTTCCGTTTTATCCATTTCCATTATCCTTTTTAACCTTGTTAACCATCCTGGTCAAAAATATTAAACTTCTCTGAATTTGGTTCATATCTTATTAATAATATTTCTTCTTTCTTTCTTAATTGGTTCATGGCTGGTTTAAATCAATAGCAGTTGTAGTATGAAAACAGCTGTAAGCAACGTCGCGACTATATGTATGGCAAATCAATGAGCAGCATCCATACCTGGCTCGTCTCGAACTATAAACAACAGAGAGACATCTATGGGTTCTTGGAACCATCGATGAAGAATATAGACAGCCTGAAAAGTGGCTTGGAGACATCTTCAGGTTCACCATCTGAATACAACCGTGATAGCCAAGCTTTCTTTCCTGAAGAAGACTTGAATCATTCCCGCAATAAACATGTTCTTTTTAATAATGATTTATTTAAGAGATAAAACTTGGAGGGATTAAAAAAAATAAATTTAAAAATACATGGATTAAATTTTAATTAGGTTAAAATTAAGAGGTACTTTTGTAAATAATGCGCTGAAAATGTACCCAAACACGCGAACATGTTGATAGAGAGAGTGTTGGGATTTATTGGAGGAGTAGAAAAGCCAGGACAAAAGTGAAGGAAAATTCAGAATTTGATGTTTGTTTTTCTGGAAATGCTTCTGTTGTGCTATTTGTTGGATGCACCAGATAAATTCAGAACATCTTAACGATTTGAACTTGATGGGCTTGGATTTGAACTTGATGGGCTTGAATTGATTTCAGCCTCGATAAGAAGGAATTTATCAATCACTACTCAACAAGTGTATTAGAATTGTCACATAAGATTATTGAGAAGTATTTGTCAGACTATTCACCATCGACTGAAAAATTGTGCAGATTTGGCCGATTGAGCAGCACTCAGCTTGACCAAAATTATTTTCGGTTAATTACCCATTTACTTCACAGTCAGTGATCTGCAACTTCAGATATACACCTGGCAGACAAGGTCTTTTTGCAGAACCAGCTCGTCTCTCGACACAGGAACAGGCACAGAGAAGAGAATGGAGAGCTTTAACATGGTTTATCAAGCAGCACTGGAGGGGAATGTTTTAGCTTTGTTGAAATCGATTCAACAAGATCCATTGGTCCTTGATAGAATCATCACGAGCTGTGTCATGGAGACTCCTTTACATGTTGCAGCCATGCTCGGACACGTCGATTTTGTACAGGAAATTCTGAATCAAAAGCCTGAACTTGCGAAAGAGTTAGATTCGCGACGATCATCGCCTCTTCACTTAGCTTCAGCAAAAGGGTACGTTGAAATAGTCGAGGCACTGTTAGTGGTTAGCCCTGACATGTGCCTGACTGCTGATGTTGAAGGAAGAAGCCCTCTCCATATTGCAGTCATAAAAGGCCATGTTGATGTTTTGAAACCTTTGGTAAGAGCCAAGCCATCTGCAGTTGAGGCCAGAGATGGTTGGGGAGAAACTATATTGCATTCGTGTGTGAAACATAAGCAGTTAGAGGTATTACAACTATTGCTTGAAGATCCGAAGAATCATGAATTTGTGAATTCTACAGATAATTGTGGTATGACGATCTTACACATGGCTGTTTCTCATAAGCATCTTGAGGTATGTGCCTTTGTTGCCATCTATATCTAGAGAAATTTCTGCACGAATCCTGTAGCACTATGAACTCGCTGACCAGAAAAGTTGACATGTTTAGAACAAATGAATGGTTCAAATATGCAGATAATAAATTTCCTACTTTATAATACTGGAGTTGAGGTGAATGCTGTCACAACAAATGGATTCACAGCAATGGACATTCTGGCACAGAGTCAAAGAGATGTAAAAGACTGGGAAATTGGGCGGTCTCTTCAATGTGCTGGAGCTGTGAGAGCTTCAGACTTACCTTTCCCTGTTACCAGGAACGAACAAGTTGAGGCCATAGTTGCATATCGGAAAACAGAACGGAAGAAGCAAGAAGATTGGCTGTCAAAGAAGCGTGACTCGTTGATGGTGGTTGCATCTCTTACAGCAACAATGGCTTTTCAATCTGGAACTAATCCTCCTGGCGGGATTTGGCAAGATGACAATAATGGCTCTGAAACACCACATGCGGCAGGATCATCCATAATGGCTGAAAAGCAACCGGTCCAGTACTTTTTACACTTATCTTTAAACACAGTAGGTTTGGTAGCTTCACTCAGCATAATCTTGCTGCTGATTACTGGGTTACCATTCCGCCCCAGGCTTTTCATGTGGATTATAACGGTGATAATGTGGGTGGCAATCACTTCCATGGCTCTTAGTTATGGGATTGCTCTCTATCTTTACACACCAACAGACTCGAGGGAAATTACCGTGACTATAAATCAAACTACAGTAATAGCCTGGTGCGGCGTGATGGGGCTTCTTCTGATAATGCATACTGCTCGTCTTGCCCCAAATCTGTTCAAGAAGCTTGGAAACTTTGTTACATGCAGATAGAAGCCCGACTCAATTAGCCTACAACTTTCTAAACTTTGCATCCTAGGCCTGGTGAGGTAGTGCCTACATATATAAATCCATTCTTATTTTTGCCAAAATATTATGATAATGTTGCTACTTGTAAAACCTTAGACAACAACATAATAGACTTCTGTATGATTTACACGAAAATAAATGTATGTGGATGGATAGCGATTATGCCATATAGATTTTGGAAAGGATTTGTTAAAAATGTAGAACCCTCGCACTATAGCAGCTTGATTTCAGTTTGGTTCGGTGTGATTTTGCTCACCCTACCTACAAGATGGTGCTTCGGTCAGAGAGACCAGATTTTTGTTAACAGTACTTATGTCAGGGCTTGATAAGTTGATCTGCAAGCTGGTCTGTTGTGGAAATGTGCTACAGTTGTAACTTTGCAGAGTTTGACAAGGTCGCGAACGAAATGGTAATCCAGGAAAAGATGCTTCATGCATGAATAAAACACAGGATTTGAACAGAAATAGGTTGCTTACATCAAACAGTAAAAGTACCAAAAGAAAAAGATGGACTTGCTTTCTTTGGCCACTCGAAGACCCTCTCTAAGTCTGTCATACGGTGAACCGGTTATATACTTGGATTTCACCAGAAGAAAAAGATTATAAAATACCATGCCAGGGATTTTGAAACTTTGCGACAGGATATTGACCCACATCCTTCCTATGGGTGTTTTATTCTTAGATTTTGCTGGAGGAGGTCAGCGTATATATTATCTGAGCGGTTGCAGAGTATAGTATTTTAATCCTTTGGATAATACCAGGAAAAACCAGTGCATAGATTTTACATAGAGATATATAACTGCTATCAAGTTCGTTTAAAGTCAATCCTCGGATTAGCATATTAGCAGGAAATTTTCTAAGCTATTTTCCTATAACTTAAGAGGTAAGAGTGTTGGACTTGCCAAATGATGTCAGATTGTGATTTGACAGAGAATTCCTGCCTCAGATATTGTTAAATCCTCATGTTTTTATATGTTTAATTTGCAGTTCTTCTTAATTGACCAATTAAACATACACTTGGCTTAAAACAACTTGAGCAGAATTCTTTTGCATATAATCATTGACTCGAGGAATCGTTGACCCGATATCTTCGTATGATATATATGTCCAATTCCATGCTCTTTGCGCCAAATCAGCTTGGCTATTAACACAGGAACAGATACAAAGAGGAATGAATGGAGGGCATGAGCAGGCTTTATCAAGCAGCGCTGGACGGGAATGTGTCAGCCTTGTTAGAATTGATTCAGCAAGATCGGATGATTCTTGACAGAGTCATCACAAGTTGTGTCATCGAGACTCCTTTACATGTAGCAGCAATGCTTGGACATGTTCATTTCGTCCAGGAAATTCTGAATAAAAAGCCTGAACTTACCAAAGAATTAGATTCGCAACGATCATCACCTCTTCACCGGGCTTCAGCAAAAGGATATGTTGAAATAGTTGAGGCACTGTTAGTAGTTAGCCCTGACATGTGCCTGACTGCTGACGTCGAAGGAAGAAACCCTCTCCACCTTGCAGTCATCAAAGGTCATGTTGATGTTTTGAAAGCTTTGATACGAGCGAACCCATTTGCAGTTGAGGCCAAAGATGGTTGGGGAGAAACTATATTGCATTTATGCGTGAAACATAGGCAGTTCGATGCATTGAAAGTATTGCTGGAAGTCATCCAGAGTCATGAATTTGTGAATTCTAAGAACAATTATGGTATGACCATCTTGCACCTTGCTGTTTCTCATAAGCATCTTGAGGTATGAAGCTCTGTCATCTAATACTATCCAAACTTTTTTCATCTTTACTTGACAAATGAACTTTTTTATTTTAATATTTTAATTTGTTTTATTTCCTGACTGGGTTCCAACTCATAATCTGCTTTCAAGAGATATTCATTTGTTATGTGATGCTGGTTCAAACATGCAGATGATAAATTTCTTGCTTAATAGTACTGGAGTTGAGGTTAATGCTGTTACAGCAAATGGATTCACAGCAATGGACATTCTTGCACAGAGCCAGAGAGATGTAAGAGATTGGGAAATTGGGCAGTCTCTTCGAAGTTCTGGAGCTGTGAGAGCTACGGACTTACCTTTCTCTGGTACAAGGATCAAAGAAGACAAGGCCGTAGTTGCAAAACGCAAAACAGAAGGGAAGAAGAAACAGGAGGATTGGCTGTCGAAGAAGCGTGATTCGTTGATGGTGGTGGCATCTCTGATAGCAACAATGGCTTTTCAATCTGGAATTAATCCTCCTGGCGGACTATGGCAAGATGATGGTCCAGGTAGTAGTTCTCAGAATAGTAGTAACAATGGAGATGAAGTCCCTCACACAGCAGGATCATCCATAATGGCCTACAAGGACCAATCACAGTACTCTTATTACCTTTATTTCAACACAGTAGGTTTCATAGCCTCCCTCAGCATAATCCTGCTGCTGATTACTGGGTTACCTTTCACCCGTAGGCTTTTCATGTGGATTATAACAGTTATACTGTGGGTGGCAATCACTTCCATGGCAATCACGTATGGGATTGCTGTCTATATTTTCACACCAAAACAGGAGGAGGAAACTGCCACTAGCGTAAATCGAACCGCAATAGAAGCCTGGTGCGGTGTTATGGCGCTTCTTTTGGTAATGCATACTGCTCGACTTGCAATAAATCTGTTGAAGAAGCTTGGAAATTTGTTACGTGCAAAAAGAAGGCCAATTCGATTGGTCTATAACTTGTAACCTTCACCTTATATTCCTAGTTAAGTAGTGCCTCCGTATTAATCTACTGTTACGCTTGCCAAAATATTACAAATATTGCTGAATTATTCCATTGTATATAGTATTTCTTTTTTTTGTCGAGAAATCATTCGATAATTGCTAGCTCTTACAGCTCTGACCCAGAATTGGAAACAAGCCCTTTCTGTGTCGGAATCTTACCGATCAACGTGAGGTTTCATTTCCGGATTCTGGAAGCTCTATCAATTGCCTGTACCATTAAGACTTTCAATCTGATAAATTGACCATGAATTCACTGCTTGCGAGAAACTCAGCGGAGGGTTTTCTCATCCCAGCCCGGCCCAGGTCCAACGTAGCTCTTATCACCAAGTGTTCTGGATTCTGCCTGGCCTGTTTTAGGACAAGCCTGGTCATTTAATTCTGTACAAATGAAAAGAAGCTTCCTGATATTTGTTCCTGCTCGGAAGGCTGTTGGCATGTTCTAAATCCTTCCATACTCTTCTAGAACAACTCCTGCAAATTCCAGAAGTTAAAAATCTCCCTCCATAAACTTCCAGTCCCACCCATATAAAAGCCCATAACCATTCTTCTAAATCATCGGTCATAGTGAGAGACAAGAAATAACATTAAACAGTGCGAATTCGATCTTAAATTTCTTCTAACCAAGAAAAGAGAGATGGATTTCAGGTTGATGGGCGTCGACGCTCCCCTCCTGCAAACCCTGCAGCAAATGATGGACATGACAGGCGATGAATCCGACAAGTCGATCAATGCACCATCACGCTCCTACGTAAGAGACGCAAAGGCGATGGCATCGACACCAGCTGACGTGAAAGAGCATCCGAATTCCTATGTGTTCATCATAGACATGCCGGGGCTGAAATCGGGAGATATCAAAGTGCAAGTAGAAGATGATAATGTGCTGTTGATTAGTGGTGAAAGAAAGCGTGAAGAAGAGAAAGAAGGAGCCAAGTACGTGAGAATGGAAAGGAGAGTTGGCAAGTTCATGAGGAAATTTGTGCTGCCTGAGAATGCCAATGTTGATTCTATTTCTGCTGTTTGCCAAGATGGGGTTCTGACTGTTACCGTTCAAAAGTTGCCTCCCCCTGAGCCTAAGAAGCCGAAGACGATTGAAGTCAAAATTGCTTGAAGAATCATCTGCGTTTGGGAGAGAGTTGTGGGCTATATGAATAATATGTTAATCGAGTAGGATGATCTACTTCGAGATGGCTTTTCTTTTTTTCTTTTTCTTTTTTCCTTTAGTTTTTGGAATTTATGGGTTTAGTGGTGTGTGTTGTCCTGTTTCCGAGCGATCTGCCGAATGCTCCATTGTAGCAGATATATATCAATGATGACATCTATAAATCAAAAGCTTTGTTAAACGTTTTCGTCTCCACAGTTTGATCGCCAATAGCATTCAAACTCCATTTCCGCGCACGAAAGAGACGAAATTATTCCAAAAAAAAAAAAAACGATGAAACAGTCGAGTGGACAATCGAGTAATGGAGGGTGCTTTTGAGTATTTAGAATTTTATTTGTATTGCATAGGAACTACTGATTAGAGATGAGGAGGAATAGAAGGGCGTCTGTTTGAAGAAAGAAACAAAAACAGATGGCGGTAATCTGAAATTCCCCCTAACTGTTCATCAAGGCGTCCATAATCAGCTCCTTAAAGTTGATTTTTTTGCTTGGTTTCAGTTTGCAGGACTTTCGGGGAAACCTGCTCAATCACTGTTTTCAAACATTTGCGTACTTGTGTTTTTCCAATCAATTATGGCGTATTATGTCTATGCTAGGACATGTATTTAATCAATTGATCTTAGATTTGCAGCCAATTATCATAATTCGCTATAAAAAGCGATTCGGAATAAGGAGGAAGAAAAGAACCGAGTCAACAAGCCATAAGATTACAGCTCGCAGAGGAAATGAAGCTTGAAGCCGACTACTTGACGAAGCACGTATGGATATCACGTGTTACCAACTTTTATTAAAGAAATCGTGTATTATGAATCTCTCCAGTTCCTACGACTAATCCGGAAAATACTACTTAGGGAAGATGACATTACGGTTTCTTACATGTGGAGAAAAAAATGACAAATCCCTACAATTTCTTACTGTGCCATTACCATTTGAGCTTATGCTCCACAAGATATCATCAGTCTGCTTCCTTCTCCGCATGTGTGGATGCGACAATACAATGGCTTTTGATTTTGAAAATGAACCCTTGGAGGAAACAGACATGCCACTGGCCAGCAGCCAGCGGGTTCCATACTGTTGCTGTGTTTTCGTGCCCCAATGCTGCGTCTTGCCGGGCTCAATATTAAGCCCTGAAAGATGAACTTCGCTGATTTTAAACCCAACTGAACACTGATTCTCTTCCAGTATTTCACCGCTCGTATCCTCACTGTGAATGCATCCATCGTCGTTTATTTCAGTTTTTCTAACTTCTAGCAGGTTACTGTACAGTGTTGGCTTACAACGGAGAAAAGACCTCTCCACTTGAACCAGAGCGAGCATCGATGAACCAACCGGCTCATAATTTCGAAAAGGATCTCTAAGAAGCATCATAAAGGCTATAATGAGGTTGTTTCCCATCAGTCCTTGCCTTCTGCCAAATGCTTTACCTGGATTATTTTCTCTACTCCATCCTCCACTAATGAAGTCCACGCACTTGGCATGATGGCCAACGAGGATATTAACTGTTTGTTCGCTAATTCTATCTTCGTGACCGATGCCTCCAGCATCAAGTCTTAACCACTCATTCAATGGTATAGAAAGATCCAATATTCTGTCAACATCACCACCACTGTCTTGATCACCGAGTTCTTGCAATTCTGATGCCCCTTCTGAGCTGAGAAACCATCCCAAGTTTGCCCTCTTCCCTTCAAAAGCTTGCATCTTTTCTATATTCTTGGGGCCAAAGCTTAATGGTGCCTCTTCCTCAGACATGCCAGACTGAATTTTCAACCCCTCAATGGATATGGATTCTATCTTGTCCATTGCCAGAGGAACAAGATGTTCGACAGTTACATAGTCCAACTCCATCCCATCGTCTAAAACTGTATCTTGCTCAAACAATGATTCACGACGCAGTGAAGTTTCCCTGTGACAGCTACAAGAAATGAGGATCAATAAGCAAGGGATAAATAAAACTTGAGAATGTAGTTTAAGTGCAATTTAAATAACTTGGTGCAGTTAAAATTGTCCCATACCAAGCAGGCCCAGCATCACCAAGGGCAACATTTTGTGCTATTTGTTGCAATGTCTTCCCAGTGATATCCTCCAGAGGCATTAATCCACTCATCTTCAAAGATAACCTCTCAATTCCAATTGATGCTAAATGTCGTAATATCTCAATAATATCAAGACCTAATTCTGCAGGAAGCACAACCGGATGGGAAACTTGCATAATTAAGGCACCGACATTTCTGGAATTTCTGAAAAGAGAAGGATTCATAGACCGCAGACAATCTCCACCTTTTGTTTGGACAAGAGATCCTAAGCCATCTCCAAGCGAAGGTAATTCAACTGGCTCTGCAGGGGGCAGTTCAACTGGACTTCCAAATCCGTCAGAGCAATGGCGTGGAGTACCAGTAAAGGCTTCCTCATTTATACCCCATTCTTTCATTAAAGCTTCAGTCTCCAAATCCTCAAGAACCTTGGCCTTCCTTCTTCTACTAAACAATTGATTTGCCTTCAGGCAGCCCTCTTTAGTAGCCTGACTAGCAATAGAGGAACCAAAATTTCCAGAAAGATCCCCATAATCAGACTCAGCCAAATCCAAATGACCAGATTCTTGAGGTGTTCTATGCCCATCATATTCTATGATAAAACCGTCCGAGGACATGGCCTCTTCCTCAAACTCTCTTAGCAGACGCCCTCTTGGAGACTCATGATCACTATCTGAGCTCAAACCAAACGAACTATGCTCAATCCCCAGCATATTTAAGAAATCAGTTGCCACAGAATCCGTGAGTTCATCCAAGCTGCGTGATTTCTTGAGCATCCTATCAGCGTTGTGATTTGATTTAGTCTCCATGCCATTTTCCTGCTCCAAAAATTCGCTTATCACAAGCGAAGATTCCAATTCAGCAGATTCTGAAGTCAAAAGGTTATCGAAAGTGAATTCTAAATCTTCAATGCAAGATTCTTTTCTACAAGCAGTATTCTTTTCATGCTCACAGTCATTCACAAATAACACATCCACATGATTATTGGAAATGTTATTCCTTGAATATAATGGTGTCTTCTCATTAAGTTCATGAACATCAAATTTAAAAATTTCATCCACGTCAATAGTTTCAATTCCAGAATCATCAACGAGACGGGAACCACGGTCTTCTAATTCCAGATCATCCTTTTTGAGCATTTCCATCCCCTGTTCAACAATAGTAAACTCGATACTATCATATTCATATCTACTAACATCATTGCTGCGCTCAAGCTCCAGATCACACTTTACTTTCAGTGGCTGCGTATGTTCACGTAAGGTATGGAACTCTTCTGAGTTGTGTAAATTCACCTCATTAAGTTTCTGATAAAGAAATTTAATTGACTTGGAGAGCTCCAACCCCAGGCTTGGTGAAACTTCATCATAAGAGTTCACACCAACAGATTGAGAAGGGATATGAGACCTAACGTTTAAATCACCGGGAACACTTCCACCCCGCCGAAACATTCCATTATTGATAGTTTGCCCAAAATTTGTCATCTTCTGTGGCATACATGACCTATTGTCAACCAAGTTTACAGGCTCAGGAACATTTATATTTCTTCTGGATCTGATCAAATCATCCATAACTAGTGAGAAACCAAAACTAACATTTAGAGTAGCACCCTTAGCTTTGCCCGCAAGTTTAAAGCTTGTAGTCCATTTGCCGGAGCTTTTCAGCCCCTCTAATTCCTCCAAAGTGACAGGCAACAGCCTTGTAAGATCTACCCAGTGCTTCCCCATATCAACACCCAGAGCACCAATTACAAAAGCATAAATCAAGAAGAGTTTTGCTTCATACTTTGCTGAACCGTGAGGTTCACTTCTACAACCATATACACAACACTGATGCATCAAAGTCTCATCAAATTCAGCAAATCCTTTAACGACCCTAGAGGATTGAGTCTGCAAAACCTCATCCTTCCTCTTCCAATACACTGACAAATTTAAATCATCAAAACTTGGAGGCAACCCTTCAATAGAATGCACATGCAAGAAAAAACAGATATCAAACTTTTGATGACCAATATGAGTTATAGCTTTTAAAGGCTTCTTCCAATTCCATACTGAAGTCGATTTCTTATCTTTAGATGATACGCTTCCAGCTAAATTTCCATGATTCAGGCTTGATTGCGACTCGGATAACCTAGGTCTCTCTACCGATTTGGATCGACCAGTAGGCCGGGAAATCAACGCCCTATCAGGGGCCTTCTGCAAGTAAAGAGCTTTACTTATTGCCTCAATGTCACGCAACAACTGAGCATTGTTAGAATCCCCGTCCCCATCACCATTTCCAGACCCAATTTGTGATAGCAACATCTTGTATCAAATGAGAACCGAAATCCAAAGTTTCATAAACAACACATTTCACCATAGGAACTCTTAATCAGATCAGTGTAAATTACACATCTTCAAAATCACCTACCAATAACAAAATTAAAAGGAAAATTAACAGAAAATTATCTAATAAGCCTTAGATTGCAATAATCAAGCAAACAGAAAAGGGTTTCATATTAGTCAAACAGAGAACTGATTAAGTACCGAGAAATAACAAACAACAAAACTAAAATAACCAAAACCCGTCATCGCTTCATAACTAAAGAATCAAAAGCAGTCCAAACATAAACAAAAAATAAGATTAACTCACCAAGATGAGAATTCACTTCAACACCCAGAAAGAGGAAACATTGACTTGGCTAAGATTCGGAGCCTTCCAACGAACAATTCGAGAAGACAAGAAATGATGTCCAAACTGGCGGGATTTTCACGGAAAATGAGGAAAATTTCTCGCCTGTGTTATATCACGATACTAACGTGAGAAAATTGAAGATTTGTCTTTGTGGAGAAGGAAAAGGTTTGCCTGTAGCGTGTAGTTGGTGAACTTTGATGGATTGGACTATTTTCACTTGTTGGCTATAATGGCATGCGAACCGTTCTATTTTTGTGAATGTAGTACTCATCCCTTCGCCGTTCACTTTGGACATGTTAAAATTAAGAAACAGACTATTATATAATTTACAACTATTATGTAATGTATACGACACGTGTTATTCTTACTTGATCAAAGCATTACGAGATAATTAATTATATCGGTGTATCATGCTACTCACAAATATAGATTAAATACAGATATTTAATACAGATATTTATTTTCTATATTTATTTTTTTAATAAAAATTTTAAAGTTATAAAATTTTTTAAAATAATGATAATTATAATATAAATATAATAATTATAAATTATTTAATTATATATGCATTCTTCAATTTAAAATTTAAAATATAATTAATAGAATTAAAGCTCTTCTTTTCATATTAAATAATATGTTAAAAATTACATTAAATATTTCTTCATGTTATGTATAATTGATGGAAATTATGTAACAGATGATAACGGGAGGAGAAGTAAACAAAACGCAGATAATGGCTTGAAGGAAAGAAGTATAAACGGGTTTGAAGGAAAAGATGTTGATTGGAAGGAGAGGAATGTGAATGGACAAAAGAAAGAGACACAAAATGATTTGAAGAAGACAAACGGTACAGGAAAAGAAAAGTCATGAGGAAGTGAGATGCCAGTGGTGTGTCAGGAAAGAGAATGCTACATCCACGTTTGACCCCCTAGGAGTTTTGGTATTTTTGTGTATGCGTGATTGGATGTATACGTGTATGTATACATGTTTTGATACGATTGCTTGCGTATGTGTAGTGTATGTATACTTATGTATGCATCGTGATGACGTATGTTATGTGTATTTGTATCTGTGTTGGGTGTATGCATGATGGCATGCATGTTTGGGTTGTGTAGGAGGTATTTCAGGTAGCCGGGGAGTGCGTTTGAGTGTGAGAAGAGGAGTTTGGCGAGTGGTACGGGCGTACGGAAGGCCGTACGACCGTACAAGGCAAGGCAGATGAGGGGGCTAGGGCTCCTGGAGGTCGTACGGGCGTACCAAAGGGTTGTACGGCCGTACGTCAGCTCGCAGGAATTTAGGTTTGTCAGGTGAGTAGTGGCCGTACGGGCGTACCAAATGTGGTACGGCCGTACCGCAGCTCGCAGGAAATTGGGTTTATCAGGCTTTTTAGGTTGGTACGGGCGTACGGGTGGTGGTACGGCCGTACGCGACTTAAAATGGGCTTTTTAAACAGATAAACCTAAGCCTTTTCTTATGTTTCCTTTCCCTTAAACCCTTCTAAACGTCCTTAAACCCTAAA
>CANYBF011758810.1:0-13706 GCA_948192965.1 Dalechampia spathulata | reverse complement strand
ATATCAATTTACCACTTAAAATTCATTTTCAAGAGGTAAATTCGACTCGAGTATCATTATACGACTTGATTATACTATTTCATTTATGATTTTCACTTATTTTCCTTGTTTAGAAGTTAACTCGACTCGAGTGGACCTCATTATACGACTTGATATCAATTTATGATTTTCACTTATTTTCCTTGTTAGAGGTTGAAGGGAAGATGGCAAGCATACTTAATTTACTATGTTTGATATATTTTGATGAAGTTTTGCTTATGGAATGTATATGTATGTAAACCCTAGGTAACCTACATGAAAATGACTCTTGAGATGTTGTATAAGATGTATATGTATTGCTAGAAGTGACAAATTGAGAAGAAGAATAAGAAAAATACATGAAAAGTGGATAAAAAGTAAGAAAGTGCATGGGAAAAAGTTACTGCCCAAATTTTCACCTCCTAGGAAATGACCTATATAATTTGGTTTTAATATATAAATCATTAAATTATATATAAATATGATGAATTATGATGATAGAATGATAAAAATAAAGTTTGAATACAATTGGAATGAGTTTGCAAATTATATGCACAAATGAGTGCAATATGGGCAGCATATATGTATGGTTGTGTAAGGCTACCTTAAGTTGGATTTAAATGTGTATTGGCTGGTAAATTTAACTTATAAGTGTGTAAAACATGTTTATATATGTGTGTATTTAGCTTGTTAAAAGTTTGAAGTGATTTGGATACTTAAAGGAAGAAGTATGCATGATATATGTAAGTGCTTGCTAGAAATGAACTTTAAAGGCAAAGTTAAGGGTTTACGGTAATTGAATTTTGACTAACTTAATGTTATCCAAAAATTTTGTATAATATACCATTGGAAAACTCTTTGAATCTAGTTTTTAATGGTATAAGGCTCATAAAATTCTGAGGTCATTTTTAAAGTTAAAAAAATCATGTCATTTTAGTACTTTAAATATACTCATTTCGAGTGACTTTTAGGCAGAATTAATAGGCATTCGGCCATTTAATATTTGGAGGCCTTAACGATTGAAGTTTTGGGCATATAATATATCATTGGAAATATATTTGAGTCTAGCTTCTAATGGTTTGAAAATTACTCAATTTGGAGGTCATTTACTTGGTCAAAATACTTGCATAATGAGAACTATTCCATGAGGCAGAATACGTATGAACTTGGAAGGCAATTATGTGTAAACATCAACTAACTTATTATGTTATTTTATTTTGAATGCCTAAATGAATGGTTATGTATATACAATTACAAATCCAACATAGGTAAAAATGATCAAATGAATAGTAACCTATGAATAGTAACTTTGACTAAAAGAATAATAACTTACATAACATAGTTTGGTCACTTAAAGAATGGGTGTTTGAGGTATCTAAACTTAATATTGTACCTATCTAAGCCTTAAAACTCACTATTATACCTAATGGATAATGTTTTGATGCAGAGACTTAAGTTGGCCGGAAGGCATGAATGACCTCAAATTATGAAGTGTGAAATGTTGTAAGATGGTATTGTGTTGATATGTTTATTGTTAATTAAAGTTTAATAATGATTACTTATCATGAATGATTATGGATTCTTACATTAAGATAAGTCAAGTACAATGTATGAATAACTTTACTAAATGAATGTAAAATAGAAATGTTACAGGTTCAACTTACGAAATTCATACTTCTCCTTCAGGTATTGATAAGGGCAAAGCAATAGCAGGTTTATGCTATTCATCTTATGATCCCATATAGGGTCTTAAAATGATGATTTCTCACTTAATTGCTGTCACATACTCATTTTTAGTGTAAAAATTATTAATAATGTGGGTAATAAAATTATACCCTATACGATCAAAAATAGGATGATGACGTGGAATTATAGAAAAATGCATATTTTGAGGTGAAAATGATAAATATTATGATAATAATAGGAAATATCTATCGAGATTAAGAAATGATGATAAGATGATAGTAGATTAAGTCAAATGTAAAAAATAAGTTCAAACATGTAAAATTGGATCAAGCGATAAATTGCACGTATATCAAGATAATAATATTTAAGTATGCATGGAAATGCATGCAATTGAGGAATTAAGATAAATTATTATTATATCTGGAGTATGCATAATTTATAAATTAAGTATGATTAAGGATCATATAAATAAATTATACGAATGAAAAATGTATGTATAATATATACGTAAAGAAATAATTATGGATTAGTGAATAATGGAATATTAAATAAGTATATTGGAATATATATATCTAAGATGATTTATTTAACATAAGATTAATATTATAGAAAAGAAAGTTTCATAAAGTGAAAATTCATTTATGATGTCATAAATGAACAATGATGATGTAAGTGAATAAAGTTAATTATGATTTTAATCATATTAAGAATGGACAATTATGAATTTATAATACATTAGTGAAAGTATAAAATGATACGTAAAAATGAAAAAAATTTGGTAATTTTTATTAATGATGTCATATTAGGGGTTTGATGATGTAATAAATAGATTTATTGATTAATGGAGGGTTAAATAGAGTATTAATAAAGATAAGAATATAATATATTATAATTTAAATTGTATATGATATAAAAGAAAATAAGAAATTAAGATATTAAATGAAAAATGTAAATGTAAGATGTAATTTACATAATATATATATAATTGAATATATGGAAATAAGGAAAATATATTTTATTTGAATGGGTAATTTAAAAACAAGTATCGGAAGTTGTAAATATATATAGAAAGTTGAAAAAGGTGTGTGGAAAGTAGTGAATAGAGAGAGAAATATTATTTTATTGGAGTATGGATTTATTAAATTAATGTATATTAAGAGAATAATTAATGTATTTGATGGTATTTTGGAGTATTATTGAGTATATATACAAAATTAAAGGTATTTTTGATATATTAAATATGGATGGATGATATTTTAAGAAGGTAAATTTGTATTTTATGAAAATGGAGGTATTTTATATGTATTTTGAAGGTTTTAAAGTTTATACGTATATAAAATACATATATGGGCATATTTAGAAATTAGTACAAAAATGCCATACGGTTTTGCCCCTAAATTACTACCATTTCCTTTCTTTGCTGCCATTTCCTCCTCAATGACTGAACCATATTCATTTCTTCTTCATTCGTATCCTCTTTCTTTAGTTTTTCTTACTTCTCACATTGTTCTTCACTTCTCATCTAAAGAAAGCTGAGATATATTTCAACTTCTTCTCTATGTTTACTTCAAATTTTCTAGAAATCACTAGTTCTATATGTTTGGACGAATATTAAGTGAAGACAACCTCTTTTCTTCTTCATTTTGTAAGCCAAAATGGTTGTTTATGGAAGTATCCCAAAATCGTAAGTTTTTCTTTTCAAGATCCAGCTATATCTATGAGATGCACGCAAGGTTTGGTCGTAATGCTTTCCAAATCTTCACATTTTTTACTAGACCGAACCATTTTCTTAAGGTTCTCCAAAGTTTAAGGTCAAATTTGCTTGATTCATGAGTTTCTTGTTAAAAACCATAACTTATTTGGTTTTGATAATGTTTTTCTTGTTGGGTTTTTCTTGTAAGGTACATGCATGTATATGGGAGGCTAGAAAATGATTTTTAGTGAAGAGATCTTTTAAAATTGAAATTTATTTCATAAGGCAGTGAAGTTGAGATTGATTTTTAGCTTATTTATTTGAAGGTGAGCTTCGTTTAATGATTTATCCATTAGAATCATGCATTTTTATGTATTTTATGACTTTGGCTGAATTTTTGAGTATTGATTCATGTAGGGGCTGAATGGTTAGATGATGATTCTGGATTTTTTAGTTTTTTGATTAATACATTAGCTTGTTAGGAATGTAAAAGGGGTGGATTATAGTGTATGTGGAGTGTGTGTTTGTTTTGGTGTTTTGTTTTCTTATACATGCTGAAACTAACAAGAATAATCAGCAAAATGGCAAGATTAAAGGTAAGCAAAGAGGTTCTGGAAAAAAAAAGATTTATAAGTTCTTATTTAAGGAAAAGGCTAAAAAACTTCATTTTAAAATGATTTAAAGTTTAGTTAAAGGTTGCGTTTGATCTTGAAAGTTAAGGATATAGACTTAAAGAAATGTTTTCATATGATTGATGATTTAATTTTGGCTTAAGTATTGATAAAAAGTTTAAGTCTTTTAATGTATAAATGAAGGAATATACGACATATAAAGTAAAAAGGGGTTTAAAGAGCATTTTCATATGTTTAAATGCATGGAATTGAAGCATACGGTTTTTGGTAAATACAAAGGTTCAAATGGAGAATAAATTAAGTGAATTAAGAGTTAAAAGAAAGTTTTAAGAAGTGAATACTTAATTGTATTAAGTGATTTTATTTAAGATTTAAGTTATTTAATTAAATTAAGTTGGTTATGATTTTTATTGGGTTAAATGATTAAAGGAATAATTTTATGGTAGAATAATATAATTTTATGGCTAAGAATTAATGAGAGAGTTGAGATATTTTAATATGATAAGATAAGGTATGGGCATAATAATTGAATAAGGACAAAGAGACATTTAATGAGATTTAAATGGATGGTATGGAGGTATATGAAAATGTTGATAAAAAGAGGTTTAAATGATTTATTTATTAAGTGAATTAAGTATTATTAGAAGCTTAAAGAAATAATTAATCAATGGTATAAGATAAGTTCAAGTAGTATTTAAGTATGATGATTAAAATGGAAGTTAAAGTGTGATATATTGAAATTTTCAGAAATTTTAAGTTATGAATTAAAAAGGAGTTATAAATTGAATATGATTAATGATAATAAGAAGTTTATTGAAGTAATTATTAAATATTATAAAGTTGAATTAATAATTAAGACTTTGATTAATTGAAATAAAGTAAAAGGGTAAGATAATAAATGATTCAATGATGATTTTATAATAAGATTTAAATGAATAATAAGATAAGCATGAGGATAATTATTTGGAAGTATTATGAGTTATTTAATAATGTATAAAAAGAATTATTGGATATTAATAATTAAGTTAAAAAAATAGTAGGGATAGTGATATATGAATTTTGAAATGACTTTATTATAAGATTGAAATTGATATTAAATAAATAAGTTACAAATATATGGCTTATTAAATGGTAAATTAGTAAAGTTTAAATGATATGTTATATATGGTTAAATATAAGAAATGGAATGTTAAGATAAGAATATTAAGAACATTTAATTATTGAACTAAATTTAATGGTTTAAATATTTAATAAATAGATGACAAGGATATTACACAGGTATGTTATACGAAATTAAGTTAATGTTTAAATCATTTTCAAATAAGTTAAGATTTTGATAAATATTATTGGATTATTTTCAATAACAGGGGTATAAAGAGAATATATAAAAAGATTTATATGGATATGCACTTATGAATTAAGTTAATTTGATAAATAATGATAGAGAAATATGGGTAAGATGATTTGGGATTATTGGCTAAGTATGATAATGATTAAATAAAGTATTAAGGTGAATATCATATATGATTATACAAAATAATTGGATGTTAAATTAAGAAGGTTAAGGAATACATTAAAATTAAATTAAGTTTATTATTTGGTTATTATTATAGTCATATTAAAATGATATTAAATGGGTATTAAAGTAAAGTTAAGATGTTATTAAATAGGTCCTAATTAAGATATGATGATATATAAATGTTATATAATGAATAATAATAGACATGAATAGTAAATGTGAATAGTAACTGACATGAATAGAATTACATGAATAGTGATGTGAATAGTGAAATAAAATGATTAATGTTAATATTATTACTTAAAGAAATTCTATGCTAAGTAATATGAAGATTTAATTAAAATATGAAATATTATTAATTAATATATATATATATATATATATATATATATATTTGCAAGTATGGATGATAAATGTTTAATAATGAAATTAAGATAGTTAATTAAAGATTGATGTTTAATTTATATTATATATGATTCAGAGGGAAAATTGATGCAAACCACTGGAAACTTAAAAAGGAACGGAAAATCAGGTTTGTGCTATTTTAGCTGATTCTTAGTTTTGGATCGGCAAGTAAATACGAACTTATCTTAAATTTTTAACATGTTGTTACATGTTATATTTTATAGTTTTATTTTATATGGATTTGATTGATTAAATTCTATAGTAATTCAATTTCATATAATATACATGATACATTATAAAAATACACACGATGGTATTCACATTTAATAATATATGAAATATGACATTTGTGATAAAAATGTATGTGAAAGCGCTAATATTGGCATAAATTATAAATGTGAATAATAAAAGATATAAATAATAAATCATAATAATAAGATACATAATTATTATTAATGATTATATGATGATATGGTATACATGTTTATGATATGATATATTATATTGATGATATAATATATATAATAATGATATGTTACAAAGATATGTTATACATGAGGGTGAAATATGATAAAATGAAATGATTATTTTATTATGATAATAATAAAGTTATGAGAAAAATTATGCATGGTAATTTAAGTTGATGCATATGCATATTGTTTATATGTTATGAATTCATAAGAAAAGAGATGTTATAATCGGATATAAATTCATGAATCAAGGAGAATAGAAATAATTAACTGATGATTGAAGGTTATGAATTTTATAATATGACTTATTATTTTAAGCAAATAAATAATATCAAAAGTACTTGCATTCTAATGTAATTTCATTAAGTTAATATCAAGGTATGTATGAAATAAATGATATATGCAATGGGTGTTATTTGGGATGTATGCTATATGAAATGAATGTTTTATTAAATGAATGATATATGGAAATCATGTTATATGAAATGTATGATAGATGAAAAGGATGAGATATGATATAATATCATGATGGTTGCACATGTTTATTTTTGGCATCATGACAAAAAACATTCATATCATTTCATTGATATGTAAGTGGTTAAATTCATACATGTCATGACATGGAGAAATAAAGGAAAAAAGAAAAAAAATAAAAGAATACGAAAGGATAATGATAAAAGGAAAAGTATTGGGCATTACGATATAATTTCCTACGGGAAATATATGGAATGGAAATGTTGAAATGATATGAAAAGAAATGAATGTGAAATAGGTTCTAAATGAACCATAAATGAGATATGAAAGAATGACCCAATACAATGTGCACATATAGCCTAAAAATGCAAAGAGGGCAAACGATATGAAAAAAATACAGAAAAATATGAGGGAGAATGCATAACATAAATGCATTCTCAATAATGACATAAATCATGAATTATGTTGATGATGATGCCTAAATGGTGCATTCATATGTAAATGATGTTATATTATGATGATGATATTAAAATTAAATTAATGCTATGATATATGAGACATACATGATGATCATAATATGATACACAAAATGTGGTTATGGTATAATGGTATGTTATACATGATGATAACATGATACATATATGGCTGAAATTTATACTATTAGAGAATAATAATGTAATGAATATATGTTATCATTATTGATGCCATTCATGTTGAATATCGGTAGAGAATATAATTAATATGATTAATTATATTAAGATTATGAATTTTAAAAGAATATGTGATAAAATGAAAAATGGCATTCTCGAAAATACTTATAGGATTTTATTAAATCCTAAATTGTTATGAAATTAATTCAATTGATTGTGAATACATGTTTATGGAGTTAGTTCATTAAAAAGGAATCATTATGGAATGATAGTATATGACTTTAACATGTGAAGGTTGATAACATGAAGATCAGATATTTTAAAGTATTGAACTACTAATATATAGTAAGAAATAGAAATACACTCAAGAATAAAGTTATGATATTAACAAGTATATAAATTATCATGATTGAACAATGTTGAATATATTATAAATAAGTTTATTATTACACCTGTAGTTGAGACCCTAGTAGTTTGGACGCTAGTATATAGATAGAGGTCTGTATGCGTATGAGTTTTGCTATACGATGATGATGTGTATACATGTATGTATGTATGTATGCTTATATATGTTATTGTATTTCATGATACTATCACCTTATTAGGAAGCGTGACTTCTCAGTTGGATGAGGGACAGTGATTTTGATGTGTTTAGGTTGGATTTGGAGTGGTTTAGCAGGTTTCGGGGGAGTTAGAGGTTTCGATTTAGGCATGTCTTGATTTTAGGCTTGCGGTACGGGCGGACAGATATCCGTACGGGCATACCAAGCTTGTGGGAACAGGGAATTGGAGGTCCTAGAGTCAATACGGGTATACCAAGAGGTTGTACGGCCGTACCGTTGCTCGCAGGAAACTTTATGCATCAGGAACTTTAGGGTCGTACGGGCGTACCAAATCTGATACGGGCATACGACAACTCACAGAAAAATTTGGGCATCAGGACTTTAAGTCTGGTACGGGCGTACAGGAGTTTGGTACGTGACTTAAAACACCATTTTTAAGAGGATAAACTTAGACTTTTCTTTGACTTATCTTTAGTTTCTTCCTCCCAAACCCTTCCTAAACATCCCCAAGCCCCTAGAATCCATTTTCCTTCAGCCTATTAAGCGTATAAGAGTTCATCTAGCGAGAGTAGAAGTTCAGAGGATTGAGTAGACGATAGAAGTCACTTGGTTCAGGTTCGTGCTAGTTTGTATTGGTTTGAGTTTGAAGCTATATGAGTCCTTTTCTTGCTTTTAAGCCAAGTTTGGCTTTGAGATTGATGATTAGGGATTAAATTCCCATTATTTCCTGATATGTGTGATATAAACTTGTTTTATTGCTTTCCTAAGCCATTCCTTCTTATTATGTTGCATTGAACGTTGCTTATTGACACATACATAATAAGAGGGTTGAGAATGCAGAGAGAAAATGAGGAAAGGCATGCTGGATCATATATTACAGGATTCTATAATGGAATCATATGTTACAATGCCTCCTACGGGAGTTGAGTCTCAAGACATAGGTATAACACAGAGGCCTACGAGCCAGGATTACAGATGCCCTCCTTCGGGAGTTAAGTACCGGTACATAGGGATCCAACATGGGAATACATTGGGCACAATAAATGAAAAATAAAAGGGAAAGAGAGTACAGAATAGAAAGAGAGAGAAAGGGATAAGCATATCATTGCATTGTATTGCTTGTTGTTTGACATGCTTGTTTCTGTTGTTTATCAATTGATGAATGCAGGTTCCGAGCCTACTGTGGAAGGCCCAAAGCAGTGACTGCCAGTGTCAGCAGAGTGGCGGATTCAGCAGCAATCCCTATCTTAAGGTGGTCCAGAACAACCGAGCATGCTTTCTTTTTGTAGTCTTGTATTGTAGCTTGTATATATATATATCAGAGAGGCAGTAGTGTACTTGTAGTTTGGTGGTGAAGTGTATGATTGATGTAACCAGAACCTTTATATATTAATAAATATACTTTTGTTATTGACCTGTTCATTCAATTGAATGTATGTTGTTATCCAGGGTTATGATTGGTTCTGTTTGATGATTTCACCACCATACTAGTTGTTATCCCCATACGACGTCGTTTTATATTTGTACAGGTATCCCTTATAGGGTATATAGCTGTTTTCCATACGGGAGGTCATTGTGTATGCTACGGGAGCATGTTACTCTAGGTATGGGCTGGGTGTGACATGTTTAAGTGGTATCAGAGCCATGGTTTAGCTCGACGTGGTTTTGTTATGGATTCCTAGGATTTTTGCCTCTGATTGGTAAGCTACAGTAACAAAGTGTTGCTTGTCCTGACCCCTGCTGACCATAGGACTCTTGTTTGTATACTACAGATTAGGTTTGATGTCTGATAGGAGGATTAATGTCAGTGAGGAAGGCGGGGATAATTTTAATCCCCAAGAGAGCTCCTCAAGACCGGGAGAGCGCCCGGGTAAGCAGGCGAAGGCTTCGATTGTTGACACGATGGTAACTTAGTTTGCCTTGTTTATGCAGTTTCTTCAGGCACAGAGTCAGGCATTGCCTGCAGTTCCTGCCCTACCTCCAGTAGAACAGAGGGAGGAATACAAGTTAGATTGTACTAAGTTGTGGTCGTATAGAGCCACTGATTTCACTGATACTACTGATCCGTATGTGGCGGAGGTATGGTTAGAGTGGACACAGAGGGTGTTACGCCAGTTGAAGTGCTCGAAGATGGCGAAGTTCGAGTATGCCATCTCTTTGCTACAGGAGGACGTGTATGAGTAGTGGAAGATCATTCCTCAGAGTATGGCTGATCCTCCCATGTTGACGTGGGCTGACCCTCAGAGAGAGTTTAGGTGAAAGTCCGTGCCTTTGGCCTATACTGACCAAAAACTACAGGAGTTTCTCGGGCTGAAGCAGGGAGATCTATCTGTGGCCGATTATGAGAAGGAGTTCACCCGGTTGGCGTATTATGCAACCCATATTATACCATCTGGACGAGAGAGGTGTAAGCGATTCGAGCAGGGCTTGAATCCACGGCCTAGAGCATTCATGCAAACTTTTTAGTATGATGACTTCTCAGCTCTGATGGCCAGTGCATTGGATCTTGAGCGGATAATACTTGAGGATGATGCTCAACAGGAGTCGATGAGGAAGTCATATCGGGGCCGAGTTCTTCTTTGAGTTCGTCAAAGAGGGGCAAGTTCAGAAGTTCTTTTCCTCCTAGGTCGGCGGATGTACGACCAATGCCACCATGGCGAGAGCAGAGTGGGAGACCCATTTCTTATGGTGGCAGTACAGGTGCTGGATGATATTCTTGTCGTATATGCGGTCGGACTCATTATGGACCTTGCCGGGAAGGAAGTACGGCATGTTTCAGATGTGGAGGTGCAGGTCATTTTGCCCGGGAATGCCCAAAGCAGTCTGGTGGGCCAGTTCATCCTGTTGTTGAGGGAGAGGTTCGACAGCAACAGCAGTAGCAGAGACCCAGCTCAGTCGGTTCTCAGGGGTTGGAGAGAGGTAGAGGCCGAGGGAGAGGCCGAGATAGTGGAGGACGTGGCATGAGTCAGGGGTCTGTTAATCAGGCTGTTAGGGCTCCTGCCAGAGTCTATAACTTGGTGCGCCGTGAGGAGCACCAAGCCGCAGATGTGGTGCTCGGTAATGTTCTTATCACAGATTATGATGCTTTAGTGTTGTTTGATCCGGGTTCATCGTATTCTTATATTGATATACAGTTTGCTCAGTTGATTGGTATGTTGAGTGAGGGTTTGGGCTATGACATAATGGTTTCTAGCCCACTAGGCAGAGATGTAGTTGTTGATAGGGTGTTTAAGAGATGTCCTTTGATTATTCAGGGTGTGAGTTTCTCGTCTGACCTTGTCGAGATGCCATTCCAGTAGTATGACATTATTTTGGGGATGGATTGGTTGGCGAGGTACAGAGCAGTGATGGACTATCAATGAAAGATAGTGACTCTACAATCTCCTAATTAGGGGACGATTCTGATTAAGGGTAACGTGCCGTCGGTGACAGCGAGGTTAGTGACAGCTGTAACTGCACGAAAGTTACTGTTACAAGGCTGTGAGGCGGTATTAGCTCATGTGACGGATGAGCAATAGAAGGAAGTGCAGTTGACAGAGATTCTGACAGTGTGCGACTTCCCTAATGTGTTTACAGAAGAGTTACCAGAGTTACCGCCTGAGAGGGAAGTAGAGTTCGAGATCAAGGTGTTACCTGGTACCGAACCGATCTCGATAACCCCTTATCGGATGGCACCTACAGAACTGAAGGAGTTGAAGGTGAAATTGCAGGAGTTACTTGATAAGGGTTTCATTCACCCAAGTGTTTTGCCTTGGGTTGCGCCAGTGTTGTTCGTGAAGAAGAAGGATGGGTCTATGGGGATGTGTATAGACTATAGGCAACTAAATAAGGTAACTATTAAGAATCGATACCCATTGCCACGTATCGATGATTTATTTGATCAGCTTAAGGGTGTAGCAGTATTCTCTAAGATTGATTTGAGATCAGGCTACCATCAATTGCGAGTTAAGGAAGGTAGTGTGGCAAAGACTGCATTCCGAACTCGATATGGGCATTACAAATTTTTGATGATGCCATTTAGATTGATGAATGCACCAGCACCTTTCATAGCACTGATGAACATGGTATTTTCTGATTATTTGGACCAGTTTGTTATTGTGTTCATTGATGACATCCTTGTCTATTCTAAGATGCATGAGGAGCATGACTGTCATCTGAGGTTGGTGTTGGAACTGATGAGGGAGAAGCAGTTATTTGGCAAGTTATTGAAGCGTGATTTTTGGCTTGATCAAGTAGCGTTTTTAGGACATGTTATCTCGGCAGAGGGGATTAGAGTGGATCCAAGTAAAGTAGAGGCTGTGCTTAGCTGGTAGGCACCCAGGAATGTCAGCAAGGTTCGCAGTTTCTTGGGTTTCGCAGGGTATTACCGGCAGTTTGTTAAGGGATTTTCTATAATTGCTTTACCCTTAACGACGTTATTGTGTAAGGACGTTCCTTTTGTCTAGTCAGAGGAATGTCAAAGGAGTTTCTAGCTACTGAAGGAGTGTTTGACACAAGCTCTAGTTCTTACGCTACCCACTCCGGGTCAAGCGTATGTGATTTATAGTGATGCTTCATTGACTGGGTTGGGATGTGTGCTAATGCAGGATCAAAAAGTAATTGCCTATGCTTGAGATAATTGAAGCCACATGAGAAGAACTATCCCACACATGATTTGGAATTGGCAGCGATCATGTTTGCACTTAAGATCTAGGGACACTACCTATATGGTGAGCTCTGCTATATGTACATGGATCACAAGAGTTTGAAGTATCTGGGTACATAAAGAGAGTTGAACTTGAGGCAACGACGCTGGATTGAGCTTATTAAGGATTACGACTGTGTAATTGATTATCACCCAGGGAAAGCTAATTCGGTTGCCGATGCTTTAAGTCGGAAGATGTTTGCTGGTTTGAGACAATCCTCATTGGGTCTGGTTTATGAGGTGAGACAGTTAGGTGTTATTCTGACCTTACAGTCTGATTGTATTTTGGCACGGTTACAGATGAAAGTCAAGCCTCTATTAATAGACCAGATACAGAGAAGTGCACCTGGGGATGCAGAATACCAGAAACAGTTGTAGAAGGTACAGTCTGGTAAGACTACTTTGTTTACCATGGATGAGGATGGTAATTTGAGGCACGGGACATGGTTGTATGTTCCGGAAGATGAGGGATTGAAGAGACAGATCTTAGAAGAGGCCCATAGCTTGACGTATGCCTATCATCTCGGAAGTACGAAGATGTATCGGGATTTGAGACAATACTATTGGTGGAGTGGTTTAAAGAGAGATATAGCAGATTATATGAGTAAATGCCTGATTTGTCAGCGTGTGAAAATGGAACTGTCGCACCCTAATTTTGGACCGGCTTGACTCAGATCGAGTCCGGGATGATTCTGGAGCATTTTGGGTTGGTCTTGGGCCATTCCGGGTTGATTCAGATCATTCTGGGCCGTTCTGGGCCAATTCTGGCCTATTTTGGGATGTCACACGCCGCATATGTTTCTAGACCCTCGCATATGTACAAACATACGCGATCGCGTATGTTTGTGACACGCCGCATATGTGAGCATACGCGATCGCGTATGTTTTAGGGTTTAGCATATGTTGACATAT
>CANYBF011758722.1:0-13897 GCA_948192965.1 Dalechampia spathulata | reverse complement strand
AATTGAGTTGATTAGATAAGCCGGGTGGTGACTCCACATCACTTACTCGATGCGATCTGTCTAGTTCCTGTAGTAACTCAGGGGTCTACGCTTTCGAGAGCAAGCACCACGGCATCTCACACCGAACAGCGTTCAGCATTCCCGCGTCCGGGATGTGCTACTCTCACACCAGTCTCTGAAGAAATTTGGGCTGCTTTCCCTCAACAGGAAGGCTTGGGTTTACATTTTCCTGGTTTGTTTAGTTGCTCAATTGAGTTGACTAGATAAGCCGGGTGGTGACTCCATGTTATTTTCTCGACGCGATCTGTCTAGTTCATGTAGTAACTCAGGGGTCTATGCTTTTGAGAGCAAGCACCACAGCATCTCACACCAAACAGCGTGCAGCGCTCCTACGTCCGGGATGCGCTACTCTCACACATACGCTATGCATACATCATGCTATACGCCCAACACTAAAATCAAACACATTAACGCATAACGCTATACACTATTTACCATAATATGTGTTTACATATTAGGATTGTCATATGATATGTCATACACGCTCACATGTCATGCATATACCATGTTACTTTTATCGCTATATCACATGACATGCACATGCCATGCCATCTAAATGCCATATAGCTTTATATGTCATTTTATGTGCAACCCTGCAACGCCAATTCACATGATGCGTTGTGTGATTACATTTACGCTTACATGCTTGCCTGCTTAGGACAATTAATCCCAACTAAAATGGTAAAATCGATTTTGAAAACTCATAGAATAGATCTCCACCACCCGAACCCAATCTCTAAAGGGTTTAACTAGCACTCATGCTATGGGTCGGTTGGACCAATCCGGAACCATCTGGTGGCTACTCCCTTACGACTCTTTCGAGTCTGTATCATTCCCTAAGGGAACCCCTTAGGAAGACTGCGCTTTTGTTCCAAGTGCGGTCCCCGGTCTGTGACTTTCGCAAGCCTCGCTCTAGGCTCCGGCAGAAACCGACGCTCATAATCATATCATATTCTTTAAATGGCATTTTGATCAGGTCAGATGGAAAATTCACAACATGCATTTTCAGTAGGTAATCCCTATATATCCTCCGAACAATGCCATCTTGTCCTAATAAACTAGACAATATACTTTAATATCCTAAATTCTCATATTTCAAACCAGACATGTAAACAAGTTCAACATTTATATATGAATGAACATTTATAACTGATGCATCCTCATATTCGTGTATAATATAAACTCTAACATGAGCTCTATGAGCAAAGCTTTGATTGACTAAACCCTAAATACTACCTCTACCTATCTTAACTTTGCTCCTACCTTTTCCTCTACCTCTATCGTCAAACTATGAAACTATAGAAGTAGGTCTAATAAATGTATTTTGTTTATAGCTACCTCCCTCTATTACAATGTATAAAAGCATAACTTCATGAGTAGTACAATCTCTAGCAAAATGGCTTGATCATCCACATTGGTAATATACTTTGGTTCCTACTCTTCAAACTTTAGAATGTTATTTGTTACAAGTAAGACATTAGCTAAACCTTAAGTTATCTCATCTTGATGACTAGTTAAGCTGCGGTCATCCAGGTGCTGGTGGTCTATAACATATTTGTTTGGGTATGAAAGTGCTTTTAAACTTCCCTCTCTTACTAAAACTAGTAGATGAACTAGCACCTTTTATCTATTTTCTTCCTAGCTTGATTTTGACTTCATCCTCTTCATTAATAGTATACTCCTGCCCAAGCGCATTAGCCATCAAAGCAAAAAAATCTTCATAGTTACATCCCTGTACCAGTGCATGAATCCAAGATTTCAACCCTTGCTTGAATCATTTACATCTCTCCCTACCAATAGTAAGTATGTTGGTAGCATAATAAGCTAATCATGTAAACTCACTCTCATACTCTACTACTGTCATGTTTTCCAGTCTTAAGCTGAGGAATTCCTATAATTTCTAACCAGTGTATACTGAAGGAACATATTTTTGTCTGAACTCCCTCTAAAAGTCATCCCAAGTTAATAATGGTGGCTCTGTTAAGCTATTAGGCACCGTCTTATACCACTTGTATGCATCATTTTGGAGGAGTGCAAGAACATACTCAAATTTCATCTGATCTATGCTATCTAGCTTTCCTAATACCCATTTAGTTTGCTCTAACCATATTTTAACAACATAAGGATTTGTAGTACTAGAAAATTAGTTGCTTTATATGATCTTAATTTCTTTAAATCTTTTATAGTTGATACTCTCTCAACTATCTATAGTTGCACTTATATAATCAACATCGTCTAACCCTATGGATGTATTTGTGTAGCTATCAAATTGACTATGGATGTTGTTGGTTATTCTGTAAGAGGCGCCCTCTTAATTGGCTTAGGTTGCCTTTCAGGTATCTATCTGGCCTTAGCTCTATTACCAGCCTCAGATGTACCTTCTTGTAGGTCATGATTACCTCTACCTTCACAACTAATTATCATCACCCTATCAATCATTTCTACCTACTCTATAATAAAATTAGTTAGATCACATCAATTAGTATTAAGATTATAACATAATTTCTAGTTATGCAATATATCATTTATATGTAATAAAATCAAAATATCATGCAAGTTTTAAATTTAATATCACAAGATAACTAATGCTTTAATACCACTATAACATATCACACTCGATTGGTGAAACATACTCCTGTAGAATGATTAATGAAAACCAGATATTTAGGAATTCACTAATCACTCTATAAATGATCTGTTAATTTTTTATATATCGATGGAATGTATATTTGATCTATTTTTACATTTATTTTTTTAACTTATGGCTTCAACTTCATCTATTGTATAAAATATTAACAAAATAAATATAGCATGCCATCTATCAACCTCTTTTATATAAACATTATCTATATCATTTATAGAGGCTACATCTAGATATTTATAGCATCTGTATAAAATTTACAAGCATAAAATATTTTACTAGCTATAATTATACAATGATAGTTATGGCAACAAAAATATATGCTAAGAATACGTTATATTATCAAAAATGTATTCCGAGGATCATATGCAGCTCAAAGTATCCTGATTGCCCTGATGTTTTACTAATTTGGTCACACTTCTAGACTACTTTGGCCTATGTTCATCAAATGACAAACGCTGAGTATAAAACTCAATGGTATCCAATAATAATTATGCTATAAGTAAAATTTTCACGTTCTATTATTGTATAAAATAAACAATAAATAAATCACTTAAGGGGAAATTTATAATAATTAATTATGATAAATATACTGATAAATAAAATCATCCTATTAATATCTCGTTATTTTAATAATAATAAGTAATAATTTATGCAGCCGTTTTTGTAAACTATTCAACTTTCTTATGAATCCATCATAATATCACTCTGATAATATGATAATATGCTTAACACTAATAAATACAAATCTTGAGTTGGATTCCCCACTTCTTGTAATAATGTTATGCAATTTAGTAATAAATGTAAAAGGTGTGTTGCATTCCTCTATTCTTTGTTATTTTTTCATTTCTCTATGATTTCACCCTTTTCTTATGAATTCGTCAATTTTTTATGATCGCAACAATCTCTATCTCTGATTGTGTACAATTTGTACTGGAAATATTTCAATGATTTATTTTTTTCCAGTACCTTTGTATTCTCTATCTCTGTATCATTTCATATATAAATGTACTAGTTCCTCTCTTGTATCGCCTTTTACATATATTTTATACATATATATAATTGTGTCTCCCTTATTTCTCAAAATTGTCATGCTAATGATTTATGGTGCATGATTTTAATGCATATGCATTTATATAAGGATGACATAATTATGAATAATAATATCTCAAAATACATTAATATATCGCATCTCTAATATCAATATAAAATAATAAAATATTTATAACATCTTGCATTATAAAGCTTGATTCAATAACAAAGGCACATTTATGAATCAATAACAATCTAGAATATCCATATATCACATAACCATTATTAATGATTAATAATTAAATATGCATAATATTTTACGTTCCAAAGCTTAAGCCATCAAGTTTTTATTTACCTACAATCTCATTTCTAACATAATTATTATAAGGCACAAACTTGTCTTTGTGTTGTCTTTATCTGTATGTAAAATAAGAGTAGCAGTTCCTTTATTTTCCTCATTTTTACCTCAATTTAATAATATTTCAATTAAATAAATTGCATACTTATATTAATTATTCATACATTTTATAAATAATACATGTATTGCTTATAGAATGTTGAACCATCCAATAATGTAATTTTATTATTGGGTTTTTCCTCATTGGTCATAGCGAAAGGTTGATACATACTCACCTATAATTTAAGTGGACTAATGTTCCAATATAAGATACATTTGATTATGTTTAATTTTTATCATTTGACTACCTTAGCATTCCTAAATAGTAACTTTATTAATCACACTAAATTCTCATTCATTTATAAATTATGTAGGCTTTTCATAAACTCTTTAAAATAATTAATTAAAGTTTGATGAATTATACTCTCAAAAGCAAGAACAATAACTCAGTATATCACTAATTTAAGCATAACCTTGCATATGCCTTCATATATTTGCTCGAATCATTTATCACTCTATAAAATATTATATATGATTTATCCTCAACTAATCATCAATCCAAATGCTCAAGAGTTAAGAATCACACATCATCAAAAAGGGAAGTTAGATTAGTGCTATTATTTCTTTATTCCTTATTTACTTATAACATCACCCTTTAGTTATCAAAAGGAGTTGATTAACAAGTTTAAAGTGCAACTAGCAAGGTATGTGCACCTACCTTTCATGCCCCAGATTTAGTTCTTTTAGTTCCAACTCATTTCACTTTTAATTACTAGATTTAATCTTGGCCTTCAAGCAACCCACATCATATAACGCAACCTACTGCACTTAAGTACTATATGGATATATGGCTATAAGAATTATACAACGTCTATCCTACAGAAAAAGTTCTATAATTAAGTTGATTCCTTAATAGTGTGATGGTAACACACATATAACATTCATTCTTTAAATGGTTAGTCTCCTAGCTTGCATGTTACCTTGGCGTGACGAGCATATGTATAAGAGGTTAGTTCAAGTTTATAATGACTAACTAATGTAATTTAGGTCCAATTAAGCATGGTCATGGGGAAGGAAATTTACATATTTTGGCCTAATCACTAATAAATTAAATGCTAGTTTCCAGTTAAACTCTTTCCAAATCAAGTGCTCAATTTAGTGCAAGGTGTCTTTACCTAATGCAAGCATCTGTACGTAGTTCATACATAAGCACTAAGCATTTATATCCTTAACAGCTAGTCAGTTCCAACTACCATAAAATTCTATGTTAATCTAATTTCAAGTATGCAGTTTTATGATCATGTGGTTGATAATATAAGCAAGAATATATATCTATATATAAACAAGATAAAGGATAGTCTTTCAATGCAATCATAGACGTACAACATTCCCATTACACACTCTTTCATGAGAACATACAAATCCATAGATTCATTCAATGTTTGGTTGATGACATCTAATGATTAGGATGTGTGCTAGACCATAGTAACTTCACCGCTAAATTCCACTGGATTTATGGTTCAAGAATTTTGTTAAAAGGATCAAATTTTAAAATTCTAATAAAGAACTTTTCTCTCTCTCTAACTTAGATAAATTCTTGGACATAAAAAAAATAAACATAGCTCCCATCTAAAATTACATTACACACCACTACATTTACATGCACCTGACTCATCTCTTTGTTTTTTACTTAGTTTATGACCTTAACAGAAGGTAATTATGGGTCTGGTTCTACATTATGGCCACCATGGACAATGTCAAGGGTCTTTACAGAATTCCATCCACCCATAACTACCATTATCAATACACAACAACCATAACAAGAAAAAATAATACCTGATACATATTTAATTTCTTTAAATAATTGATATGCAACCATCCTTGATTCTAAGTACACTATTGAGAGATTTTTCTACATACACATAAATATGATGTATTATGTTACTCTATCAATAGTAATACATAAGTAGATGATATAGAAATTAACATTAACCACCTTAATATTTATGGTAATAAATGGATTCAACCAGGTCCCTTATTTATCCTATCCCTATGTCAAATTAGGCAGATATTATACCAATATAACCATGTAAATATGCAAGCTTAAATTGTAATATAAGTCTCTTGCTTACTAAGTATCTTATGCTTGATAAAGTTGGTTTTCTCTTAACGGCTCACTTCCTCTAATTACCAAGGTGTTGCTACCTTAAGAAGATGGTATGTGATTCTGTTGAGCTAGTGTTTACACTTATCTGGTGTAAAACATGACATCAAAATTAGTTGCCCGTTCTTTAACCATTAAGTAATTCTCATACCGCCTCAAACTAGGGATATTTGTATCTCTTCTTATACGATAAACAGCCCCTCTTTTCTTTACAAAGTCAATATAAGAATCATAGTGATTGACCTAACATGCAAGTTTATACAAAATGCCCTCTTAATCTATCAATTACCCATATTATAATACCTATATTTATGTATATAATTAGCAATAAGCATATATCACTTAAAAACATAGGTAAATCATTTAGACATATATGAATGTAATTAAATACCATGCGTGAATTGATGTGTATTCAACATGCCATTCATATGCAATTCTAATTCATCCCTTATTCTAATTACTCGTCCCTTATTCAACATTAATTATGTTTCTATATGATACCAACATTATGAATACTTATAAGTATAATGAAATGATTTAAGTATTAAATTATTAATTTTATTTATTTAATTACTAATTACATTAATAAATTAATAATTAAAATTATAAATATAGCTAAACATAACTATATTTGTAATTAAAATTGGTAACAAACAACCTGAATGTGACAATTCATTTCTTAATCACTTTATTAACGTATATATATAATATCATATTTATTTATTTATTATTAGTATTTCTTATTATTTTTGTATTTTTTTAACAAAATTAATATCTATATCTATAATAAAATGACTTGAGTGCTAGTTATATTTATTATCCATCAATCTTACTTAATTTAATAATAATTCTAATATTCTTAATCATCATAATCCTAAATTATAACTTAGTGCAATTATGATTGAGATCAAAATAAAAACTTAAGTGGACGTGACAACTCTCACCCTCTAAGAGATTGGCTTATGCCTAAAACTATGTCTAATATAAGGAGCTTTCATGGTTTGGCAAACTTTTATAGGCAATTTATGCAAGATTTCTCTTTAATTGTAGTACCACTCATAGAAATAATAAAGAAGAATGTTTGGTTTAAATGGGGTGAAGCATAACAACATGTATTTGACACCTTGAAAGGGAAGTTGACTTTAGCTCCCACTTTAAACCACTTAAGTTGCTCAATCGCAGAGGAGGAGGAACATACAAACACTCAAACTATGAAGTCTAGTTCTAAATTCTTACAACATAGTTATATATCATAGAAGAAGTTCATTATATCACACAACAAAAATCACATCTAAAATAAAACCTTACCTTTCAAGGAATTGTATTGTTGCACCTTCCAATGAAGATTATGAGCACTTTAGACTAAGATTTTAGCTAATTTCTTCAAAAGAAGATGGACACAAAGAATAAACAAAAGGTTTATGTTAGGTTTCCCTACACCACCGCCTAAAAAGGAGGCTTTCTTCATAATAAAGGAAGCTCCACTTTAACACTCTAGATACATAAAACCGACTTGTTAAATTACTTATTAAGTAACCTTCACTTGCAAAACATATATACATATATATATAACTATCTACCATCACTCATTTATTAATAATACCATCCAAATAAATTAATTTGATGCTTTAAATAATTTTGTAAAAATTATCATTAACTAAATTCTCCTCGTATTTATCATTTATCACCAATCAATATTAATTATAGCAATTATATCACTTCGTAATGATATAATTCATATAACTATTTTAACACTTACCATGATTTTTTTAATTTATATAGATAAATTACACATATGAGGTGTCAACGTAAATTTGTTCACTTTACTCTAACAATTAATCATATGCGATCATATACATATTTAGCTCATTATATCATTATGCACTTCTTAACTAAATTATTATAAAATAGATATGATTTAATTATTAACTATACTTATTTTAATACCTATAATAAACATTAATGAATAAATAAAAAATAACTCAACACAAGACCTTTCCTGCATGCTTTATCCTCACTCACATGCTTCCCAAGAAAACTACCCAAGAGGCCACCCATTCTATAATTGCTCCAAGCCAAGCATGCTTAGCTATGGAGTTCTTACACTCACTCAACTGTGTAGCCCCATCCCTACACAGTCTCAGGATCCCTCTTCATTGGGTGTGAGATCAATTCATTCATGCGCCCCTCCATCTAGAAGCCTGCCATGAGCCACTCCTTGTCTATGTTCTCTTTAGCACTAGCATATATTCTTTACACTTATAAACCCTAGGTGTTACATGGCCACCAGATTTCACTTGGTTCAACCCCAAACCATATTGTACTAGGAGAGGTTCTAGCTCTGATGCCAAACTCTAATAGCTTGATTTAACTTCTGCCTCCATAACCCATCATAAGACCTTTTCAGTATGCTTTATCCTTACACCCATGCCTCCTGAGAAAACTTCCTAGGAGGTCACCCATCCTATAATTGCTCTAAAGGTAAGTACACCTTGTTGGTATGGATAATAACTATCTAATCACTTAAGCTATTTTTAAATGTATAGTCTCATATCTACACAATCTCAAAATCACTCAATTATGCAACCCCATCCTTACACAGTCTTAAGATCCCTCTTTTTATTGTATGGGATCAGTTCATTCATATGCCCTTCCACTTAAAAGCCTACCAGGAGTTACTCTTTGTCCATGCTCTTTAGCATCGACATCCACTTCCTACCCTCATCAGCCCCGGGTGTCATATAAGGACTTAAAGACATGGGAAGATTGTTTGCCTTTCATTAAATTTGCTTATAATAGAAGTATCAATTCTTCCATAAGTTATTACCATTTGAACTTATTAATGGTTTTAACTAGTAACTATTTTTGAATTTATCTCTTTTGCCTTTACATTAGATTTCTAGTTTAAATGTTAATAAGAAGGCATAATTGGTGAAGTTTTTGTATGGAAAGGCTTTAGTTAATATAGAGAAGAAGAATAAATAATATGCTATTACGACAAAGAATGGATGGAGATAAGCTATGTTTGCACCTAGAGATTAGGTTTAGGTACACTTTTATAAGAAATAGTTTCCAAAACATAGAGAAAGCAAGTTGAATATGGAGATAGTCCATTTCAAGTGTTAGCACACATTAATGAGAATGCATACAAGAGAAAACTACCTAGTGAGCATGGTGTTTCTCCTGCTTTCAATGTTAGTTATTTATCTCCCTTTAATATGGATACAGATTTGATGATAAATTTTTTTAATAAAGGGGGGAATGATATGGTTCTACCATCAAATACACATGGAGTTCAAGAGAGCATGAGAAGTAAGAATGGAGAACCAATAGCTTTTCCAAGTGGTCTAATCATAAGGGCATATCTAAATAGGTATATGGCAGCCATGAACTCATTCATTCAAGAATAAGATAAACAACATCAATAGCAGGCTTTCCATAAGGGTTGTTTGGAACTCAAAGGAACACCTAAGGCCATCACTATGCCTAAAGCATGTATTGATGAGAAGAAAGCCTAAACCATATGATTTGGGTTCTATTCTAGAATCTTATCTTTAATTTAACCTATTACATTGAAGCTTTAAAAGGGTGAGGCATGCTCAACCATAAATTAGGCCTATTCCTTTATTTTGGTGTCTAATAAAGAATATTAGTCAAACCAATTCCTAGTCTAATTAATTTGCATGACTTTCTACGTCTCTTGTTAGCTTTTACTTTTATTTTCCAAGTCATATTAGGTTTTGGTTTCCAAGTCTTTATTGAATTAGGCTTACCTAGTAGTATAAATAACTCACTATGTAACCTTTTGAGGATATAATTTAATGAATATTTTCTTTATGCTTTTGGCATGTTTTAAGATTAAAGTGAGAGTGATAATTTGCTTTCTTCTAATTGCACTAGGAAGTAAGGTGAAATGGTCAATTTAATTATGGCATTTATCTTATTCTATAACTTGATTATTTACATTTGCATACCATAGTTATATTAGGGTTCAATAATGTGAGAGTTTAGATTATCTTTAGAGCTATATCTTTTTGTATGTATAGGTTTATTATATTCAAAGACTTTGTATTATTGCAAAACTTGAATTGACTTAGAGAGATTCTTGAACTATTTAAAATCTTTGCTTATTACCTTGAAGTAGAGTTGTATGTGGGTGGAATTATGACCAGACAAATTTGGCTACCTAGTGTTAGATGCTTTATAATAACCCTTTAAAACACTTTCCAACTGTATTATCTCTCGTACACACACTTATGCATGTTTAGGATTTGAACTAAGTTGAATTAGCATAACTCTTCTTATTTGGCTCAAGTACTCGGATATTTTTTTATTAACTTGCTTTGGCTTGGGTACACTAATTTAGGTTGAATCTTTAATTTGCTTTGAAGTGAGTCAAATACATACATCTTAACCAAGACTTGTATTTTATTTAAATCTAGTTATTTTTTTCATTATTTAGCTACCTTTTACTTCTTTTACATTATTAGAGTGTTATTTACTAATGTCTCACTCTAATTATTATTCTTTGTTTCTTTGTTAAATGAGTTCTAGCAAATGTGATAATGAAGGTGAGGAGGAGGCATCAATTATAGCTCCTCAGTTGAAACTCTTCATGTAAGCAGTCGATGGGAAACTTGCAAATTTCAAAATATCTATTATTGAAGAGTTATAGGAAATAAAAGTAATCCAAGGTAGAAGTGCAACTAGGGGTGATATTAAATCTTCAAGGAGGTAGTGGTGATGAACACTTTGGCAGATTGTAACCTCTACAAAGAGGAAGAGGTGGTGGTGGAAAAGGCTTTCCAATGTAGCATGTCTAAAAAGAAGGAGAGGCATAAACCACAACTAGTGGTCAAATAGATGGAAATTTGGGGACTATCAAGAAGAAGATACCTAAATTCAAGGGAAATAACAATGTTAAAGGTAGCTTGAATGGGTGAGAAAGGTGGAGATGATCTTTGAATGCCAAAACTATTCTAAAGAGAAGAAGATGAAGTTAGCATTAGTTGAATTCACTATTTATGCTATATTTTAGTGGGATTAGCTTAATGTTAATGAAAGGAAGAAAGGCATTTGACCTATTCTAACTTAAGAGGCCATGAGAGAAGTAATGTGATACAAGTTTGTTTACACTCACTACTTTAAAGAACTATAACAAAAGTTTCATAGATTAGTGGAAGGGGGAAAGAGAGTGTAGAATTAATAAAGATTTGGAGATATGCACGGTTAAGGCCAACATTGAGAAGGATGAGGAGGTCACCATGGCCCATTTTCTTGGTAGATTAAATAAAGAAATTATTGATGCCTTTGAGCATTACAAGTATGATTGTGGGTAAGGTTTTCATCATGACCTAGAGCGAGGCTTGGGATAAATAGTGCTCACTCACCCACAATCACTGGTTAAGTAAGGATAAGGGTGGTGTGTGAAAATGCAAGTGGTATCCATGTTATACAACTTAACTAACTGATTTAAAATGGGAAAAGAAATATGAAACTCTAGGATTTCAATACCAACACTCTTTCATTGTAGGTCCACCACTCTTTTCGCAGGTCCCCAATGGATTTACCACTATAGATAGGGCTTTCAGTGCAAGTCAAAATGAGGCATACGATAGACGATATTGGAAGCCCATGATACAATCATGACCAAGGAAATTCTACATTTATATCATCAAAATTTCAAATTCAACTATGACATGACATCAATTAAAAGCATTTTAAATGCAGACTTATAGGTTAAAACCCAAGACCTTTGATTTCATGAACTCTTTAATAATTGATTTAAGTTAATCAAATGGTTTATTAATCCCCCAAAATTAGCTAAAACCTAAATTTTTCTAACGACTGGAAAACCCTTAACCAAATCTAATGGCATCTAAATGATAATTAAATATGAAAAAGATCAATCAACCTAAGAATAAAATTAAGCAAATAAATCAATCACCTCAGTATAAAATTACATAAATTACTCTCATAAGAATAAAAACTCAATTTGAAAGAAAAGAATAATAATCAACTTATGTTGTAATGACATTGGCATGCCATAGTACTTATAGTACATAAGAGATAAATCTAATCCTGTAAAGATTTGTATTCTTAATCTTAATCTAACTTGAAAAAGCAATATAAAACTACTAAATGATAAATAAAATTTATGCAAACTAATTAGACTAGGAATTGGTTTGACTAATTAACCTTATTAGACTCTAAACTTGGCCCAATGACTTATGGAATCATAACTAGACTTAGGCTTAGTCATTTAAACCCAATATTCACTAAACTAAGCTTTATTGACTATTATTGGGTTGGTTATTATGTTTGGTATATGAATAGTACCTATTCTACCTAATTACTTAACAAAACACTAAATACTAAGTTTAAAAAGCTTTACGTAGCTTGGACATGAAACCCAAGCCTAAATCCTTAAAAATATAGAAATCATTGTTGAATAAGGATTTGTTGAAATTGCATCTTTTATTAAAATTAAGAATTCTTCTTGTAGTAGGAATCCTTGATAGTGAGGAATCTTAGTCGAATTAAGACTTTTAATTTTAGCTTTGTGACGACTTTAACATATGATAAAACTTCCTTTAAGAATAAGTTTGAATTTCTTGGATTCAAACCTTTGGATTTTTTAATTGAACCTCTGAGTCTCCATATAAAATGCTTATAATTGATGTCATGATTGAATTTGACATTTAAATGATATAAATGTAGAATTTCCTTGGCCATTATTGTATCAGCCCACTCAAAGCGAAAGGGTAGTAGTCTTCTTAAGGAGCTCCCCAATGAATGACATATATTTGCTTGAGGTTACAAGATGGAGTTGGCACCAGATGGTTCCAAAATTTGGTTCAATTGATCCATAGCATGAGTGCTAAATTAAACTCTTAAGAGATAGGTTTATGTGGTGAAGATCTTTTCATTTAGAGTTTCAAATTCAATTTCACCATGAATAAACTACCCAATATTGTATGATAGCAATATAGTAAGTACAGCATGGCAGCAAAAATAAAAAGGGAGAGTGTCGCACCCTGAATTTTAAGTCTCTCGGGCCGATTGGGATGAACCGGGTCTATTCCATCTCTGTTTTGCCTTTACGGGCGTTCGTGGTTCACCCTGGTGCAGTTCAAGGTTAGGTTTAGGGTTGCTTAAAGGCATTTTTGTCATTTTGGGCATCATACCTGTTCGGGTATCTTTGGACCCGATTCGGGTATGCAACTTACCCGTTCGAGTAAGTTGTTTACCCGAATCGCCCCCATTAACATACCCGTTCGGGTATGTTCCCCCAATCAGTTATAATTTGAAATTCTGTTATTTTGGCGGGAGGGGACATTTTAGCTTTAGGTTTTTGAATTTCCATTTTCTCTCGATTCTCAAAAGGAACGCGATTTTGATCTTCATTTTTAGCTAGAAATTTAATTGAAATTAATAAGATCTAATTGGAACTAGCTAGAATTTAATTAGTTTTATCAAAATACCTAAAAACCTAAGCATTTTGGATTGGTTTGAGTTTTGATCTTCCTAAGCTTTGGATTTTGGTTTGGAAAAGCTTCAAGTGCATTGGAGAATCAACAAAGGTAACATTCTTCTACTTTTT